>CM068366.1:4838530-4863530 GCA_034769755.1 Odontamblyopus lacepedii
CTAGTCTACACCAAGATTAAACCAGGTCTACACCAAGATTAAAGCAAGGACTAAACCAGGACTAAACCAGTTCTTAAACCAGGACTAAATTAGTATTATACCAGGACTAAATTAGGACTACAACAGGACTAAACTAGGACTAGACCAGGACTAAATTAGGACTAGACCAGGACTAAATTAGGACTAGACCAGGACTAAACTAGGACTAGACCAGGACTAAATTAGGACTACACCAGGGCTAAACTAGGACTACAGCAGGTCTAAACTAGGACTACAACAGGACTAAATTAGGACTACACCAGGGCTAAACTAGGACTACAGCAGGTCTAAACTAGGACTACAACAGGACTAAATTAGGACTACACCAGGTCTAAACTAGGACTAGACCAGGACTAAATTAGGACTACACCAGGACTAAACTAGGACTAGACCAGGACTAAATTAGGACTACACCAGGACTAAACTAGGACTACAACAGGACTAAACTAGGACTATACCAGGTCTAAACTAGGACTACAACAGGACTAAACTAGGACTACAACAGGACTAAACTAGGACTACAACAGGACTAAACTAGGACTACAACAGGACTAAACTAGGACTACAGCAGGTCTAAACTAGGACTACAGCAGGACTAAACTAGGACTACACCAGGACTAAACTAGGACTACAGCAGGACTAAACTAGGACTAGACCAGGACTAAACTAGGACTACAGCAGGACTAAACTAGGACTAGACCAGGACTAAACTAGGACTACAGCAGGACTAAACTAGGACTACACCAGGACTAAACTAGGACTACACCAGGTCTAAACTAGGACTAGACCAGGACTAAACTAGGACTACAGCAGGACTAAACTAGGACTAGACCAGGACTAAACTAGGACTACAACAGGACTAAACTAGGACTACAGCAGGACTAAACTAGGACTACACCAGGTCTAAACTAGGACTAGACCAGGACTAAACTAGGACTACAGCAGGACTAAACTAGGACTAGACCAGGACTAAACTAGGACTACAACAGGACTAAACTAGGACTACAGCAGGTCTAAACTAGGACTACAGCAGGACTAAACTAGGACTACACCAGGACTAAACTAGGACTACAGCAGGACTAAACTAGGACTAGACCAGGACTAAACTAGGACTACAGCAGGACTAAACTAGGACTACACCAGGACTAAACTAGGACTAGACCAGGACTAAACTAGGAATACAACAGTACTAAACTAGGACTATACCAGATCTAAACCCAGGACTACAACAGTACTAAACTAGGACTACACCAGGTCTAAACTAGGACTATACCAGATCTAAACCCAGGACTACAACAGGACTAAACTAGGACTACAACAGGACTAAACTAGGACTACAACAGGACTAAACTAGGACTACAACAGGACTAAACTAGGACTACACCAGGTCTAAACTAGGACTACACCAGGACTAAACTAGGACTACACCAGGACTAAACTAGGACTATACCAGGTCTAAACTAGGACTACACCAGGACTAAACTAGGACTATACCAGGTCTAAACTAGGACTACACCAGGTCTAAACTAGGACTATACCAGGTCTAAACTAGGACTATACCAGGTCTAAACTAGGACTACACCAGGACTAAACTAGGACTATACCAGGTCTAAACTAGGACTACACCAGGTCTAAACTAGGACTATACCAGGTCTAAACTAGGACTATACCAGATCTAAACCCAGGACTACAACAGGACTAAACTAGGACTACAACAGGACTAAACTAGGACTACAACAGGACTAAACTAGGACTACACCAGGACTAAACTAGGACTATACCAGGTCTAAACTAGGACTACACCAGGTCTAAACTAGGACTACACCAGGTCTAAACTAGGACTATACCAGGTCTAAACTAGGACTACACCAGGTCTAAACTAGGACTACACCAGGACTATACCAGGTCTAAACTAGGACTACAACAGGACTAAACTAGGACTACACCAGGACTAAACTAGGACTACACCAGGTCTAAACTAGGACTACACCAGGACTAAACTAGGACTACACCAGGACTAAACTAGGACTATACCAGGTCTAAACTAGGACTACACCAGGACTAAACTAGGACTATACCAGGTCTAAACTAGGACTATAACAGGTATAAACTAGGACTACACCAGGACTAAACTAGGACTATACCAGGTCTAAACTAGGACTATAACAGGACTAAACTAGGACTATACCAGGTCTAAACTAGGACTACACCAGGTCTAAACTAGGACTATACCAGGTCTAAACTAGGACTACAGCAGGACTAAACTAGGACTACAACAGGACTAAACTAGGACGATACCAGGTCTAAACTAGGACTATAACAGGTCTAAACTAGGACGATACCAGGACTAAACCTCGAGTATTTGACGCCGTTTCAAACCCACAGTTGAACTTTTAACGTTAGAATTCTTTGTCATTTCGCCAAGTTCAGTTTCACATCTGGTTTCAGGCTAAAGTTTTATTAAAGTTTTATCACCGCTGCTACTATTTTGGCCATTACGTCGATTCACGAGCCGCAAACCGTGCAAACGTCTCCCAGAGGTGAAATTAAACGAGTCCGACGGCATCACAAATAAAAGCAAAAAGGATTTAAAGGGCTCAAATTAGTGCTGCCGCGATTATTCGACGTTGTCGACGTAATCGATTATGAAAATGAGTCGACTCCAATTTTTTTGGTCGAATATTCGCCTTTATTTATTTTTGGTCTCAAACGGCTCGTCCAGAGACCTTTTGCTTGCCTGAGATCAGGTATTTCCCCTCCACACCACTAGTCGTACTACACTCGAGGCCGACACCGGTGCGGCAGGCAGCGGCTACACCCGAGGCGGACACCGGCGCAGCTAACAGCGGCTACACCCGAGGCGGACACCGGCGCAGCTAACAGCGGCTACACCCGAGGCGGACACCGGCGCGGCTAACAGCGGCTACACCCGAAGCGGACACCGGTGCCGCGGGCAGCAACTGCGCCCGAGGCCGACACCGGTGCTGCTGACAGCGGCTACATCCGGGGTTGACGCCGAGGTGGCTAACCTCGGCTTCACCAAAGGCTAACAGCAGTGGTAAATAATGGCACCGCCAAAGAAAACAAACTTGAGGAAGTATTTGCCGTGCGCACTCTGCTGGCTGGTCTCTCTCTTTCTCGACCACGACCACGATGCATGAGGTATTGAGCATACCGTTGCATATGCTGCTCGTGCAAACTCGTTAAATTGTGTGTGCATATCGTTGTTCAACATTGTTGAATGAGCACACACAACAGACATAACAGCAATAACCTTTGCAACTCGCACGCACAGCACACACAAGGTAAAATCTAACACACACACTTGTGTGTGTCAGAACCGCTTTTTTTTTTATTAGTCGTTTAGATTAGTCGACTAATCGAAAAATTAGTCGAGAGATTAATCGTTAGAAAATTAGTCGTTAGTGGCAGCACTAGCTCAAATTACACCGTTTTCTGATCTAGGTTCTAATGTTTTTTCCTCGTCACAAACAGACCTGGAGTTGTTTTGTTTGTCACATGTTTGAGTCACTTTTTTAAAAATTATTACTTATTTTTCTATTTTATTTTTACTTGTATGTTTACATTTATATAATTATGCCTTTTTTCATTCATTTATTTCCAGTGTCTTGTTTTTTTTAGAGTTATTTTGAATTTATTATCACCATTTATATGCTTTACTCTTTGTTTTTATATTATATTGTGAATAATTGCCCTTGTGGATCAATAAAGTTCGTCTAAGTCTAAAAAATAAAGACTAACTCACGGCTGTGACACTAAAAATCGCTGTTAAATCACTTCTTGTGCAAAGTTCATATGAAAAAACCCCCATTTTACTCATCAAAACAGTGAAAATGTCAAATGTGTCACTTAAACGAGTTTCCTTCTTCTAAACAAGCAACAAAGCTGTAGATTTAACAAAATAATTTCGTAAAATATACTAAAAAATACTACATCGATACAGCAGCCCACGATATCGATGCTGTATCATCACATAAACGATACGATATATCGATATTTCAATATTTTTGTACATCTCTAGTCATGACATGGTAGTTTTATAATATATTTTATAATAATACTATATATACACCTTTTGTTCACCAGTTAATAGAAATTTAAGGGTCTGGTGAAGGTGTTTAGAGTTAAAAAAAGACAGTGGAGCACTTCCTGTATCACCACATGACATCACAAGGTGGAACGGAGCATTTTCAATTTGAGAAAAGAACCTAAATCTGCAGCATTTGTGTGTTGAACGTGTGTGAATGAAACAAAACACAACTCCAGGTCTGTTTGTGATGAGGAAACATTAGCACGTAGATCAGGAAATAGGCTAAAATAGGCGCTTTAATTTAACAAAATGTCAAATAAAATGAAAAGCAAAAAATAATAATAATTAAAAATATGTTTGCTATCAGGTAAATATTGTATTTTTTGTGTTTTTTTAAGACATAATCACCAGAATCATTGCAAAATTGCCAAACATCAGGTATTCACAAGTATTAAATAAAATGAAACAATTTGCTCAAGTAAAAATTGAGTAAAAAACACAAAGGTTTTTTTTTTTAATTATTAATCCAGAATAATAATTTAAGGTCAAAACGTGTGGCCTACACACAGCCAAAACATGGGCTGATTAGGAGGTGTGTAAAGTCTGGTGCAAAAACGAGATAACGGTCCAATAAATTAATAAGAAGGAAAAAGAAGAGTGTTTTTAATCAAAATAAATGTTTAGTCATACCGTGACTCTTGTGGGACATTACGTAACACCAGGTGACTTCTTTAGCCGAAAAACCGCTGCATTTTCTTACATATATTACGTGACCAAACATTTTGCAACATTATTAGCTGTTTATCTCCCTTTAAAACCAACCTTTTGCTTGTGCTTTCACCATGTCGGTCCGCAGACGGATACGTGCCCGCGTACACTTCACGGAAACCGGTTTAAACTCGATTTAATGTCGTAAAATTAAAATTATTAGGAGCTACAGCGTCTTCCCCAAAACACCACATGTACGTACGGCGAGCGGAGCCGCGTCACAACGGAAACTACGGGGGAGGACGGTTACACAAACCGCCGTATTATCAAATATTATTACAAAAACACGGGTTATGTTTATGCTGTTACGATTTAAATTCTGTATAAATGCGTTGTTTTAGTGATTTACGTTGGTTTGGGCGCTTATCGTCGCGTTTGGGAGAGTTAGCAAACAGCGTCCGTCCCCCCCCCCTACAGAAGGCGAAGTGGTGCGGTCCGGGGGTGAGCGCTGGAGCTACGGAGCGGACAGTTTCATCACACCTGACAAACATTCACCCAGGATTTTATCTTCAACGAGAAATTAATTTATCTAAAAAAAATAATATTTTTAAATTAAGCCAGAAAAAAATATTTAATGTCAAAACGTGTAGCCGAGTAGGTGTTGCAAAAACGAATTAATAAATTATAAATAGGAATTGACTACTAAAGGACTAAACCAGGTCTGAATCAGGGTTAAACCAGGTCTAAACCAGGACTAAACCAGGTCTAAACCAGGGCTAAACTAGGACTAAACCAGAGCTAAAACAGGGCTAAACCAGGACTGAACCAGGACTAAACCAGGACTAAACCAGGGCTAAACCAGGGCTAAACCAGGACTAAACCAGGACTAAACCAGGTCTGAATCAGGGTTAAACCAGGTCTAAACCAGGACTAAACCAGGGCTAAAACAGGGCTAAACCAGGACTAAACCAGGACTAAACTAGGGCTAAACCAGGACTAAATCAGGACTAAACCAGGCCTAAACTAGGACAAAACAAGGGCCAAACTAGGGCTAAACCAGGACTAAATCAGGACTAAACCAGGTCTGAATCAGGGCTAAACCAGGGCTAAACCAGGACTAAACCAGGACTAAACCAGGTCTGAATCAGGGCTAAACCAGGACTAAACAACTCACAACTCACCCGCTGCACCAGACTATAGAGGGACAGATAATACTCCCTACAACTGTACAATAAGTCACCTGCTGCAACAGACTATGAGAGTGTTTACACTGAAACGTATCACCGTATCGGAAACGATTTGTGTCCACACGTCGTGTTTGGATCGCCAGAAACACCAGTCACGTGACTCGGCTGGCGTCACGTTGCCATGACATCACGACACCATGTGGGCGGTAAAAACAAGGAAGTGGAGCACCGTGTCTGAAGCTGCCGTCGTTCTATGGAAGTTGCAGCAGCCGATTTCGAGCCGAGGAAGATGCAAGCGTGAGAACAGTCTTTCCGTGGACCGAGGCTGTTTCGCGTTTGTTTAAACTTTTCCGCAATAGCGTCGCTTTCCCGATACCACGAACCAGCGAATCAGGAAGGCGCAAGTCACAGTGATTCGGTCCAATAAGGACGGCAGCTCGAGCCCCGACGTCAGCGCATCAGTGTTTTCAGACACGGCGCAGGATCAGATGTGTGCTCAGGCGAATATGTGGGAGTTGCGTATCCAGAACGTTCCGTCTCCAGAGTCGTTTTCCATCGGATTAGTGTGGACCAACACTGTATCTGCAACGAAAACGACTCGAATACATACTAGTGTGGACGGGGCCTATAATACTCCCTACAAATGTGACAGATAAGCCTGTGTTTCTGTCAATCATTTCGTCTTTGCACGGTCACACACAAGTTTATTAACATTTTTTAAACATGTTTTACTCTCTGTTATTGTTACCGAGTCCAAGTCTAAGTAAATGACGAATAACTTTGGATTGTTACAAACTGTTTACAATGAACTCGCTCCGTTTTCCACGTTTTAAAACAGTAAAACTCAAACAAAGATAATATAATTCGGTCGTCTCGGGTTATCGTCGCGTGTGCGAGCGTAAATCTCTTACCTTCTTACCGTCCGTCCCTTTTCCAGCACAAATGTACAGAGCGGTTTTCCTTAAAGTGGAGCTCCGGCTAAAGCTTAAATAAGTCCATACGTGAGTCACATACCACAGCTCTAAGTCTGATTAGAGCCATGCCAGCCGCAGATTGGTCAGTCTCTGTGGTTCAAACCTCTTAGAAAACAAAAGCTACTGATAATACTTTATGGTTTTATGACTGTGTGAACTATATATACAGTTTTATTGTGCTGGAACCCGGTGGCTGCTGCATGTGATCACCGACAATAGGCACAGTCAGGTAGAATGCAGAAGTATGCGGCTAAAGGACAGCGCTGAGCAGAAACCTGTTGTACGACTCGACTAAAATGTGTCCAGTCCGTTCTCCACGTGTGAACCAAAACTGCACAAATATTGGTTTAAGGAGGACAGTTTCTGCTTGACGTTACTGAAAGATTTATAAAAGAACGAGTCAGAGTGGAAGATTTATGCTTTCTGTAAGTTGGCTGGTTGAGGGAACAGAGGACTTAGGGAACATAGGGCTGAGGAAACATAGGACTTGGGGAACATAAGACTTGGGGAACATAAGACTTAGGGAACATAGGGCTTAGGAAACATAGGACTTAGGAAACATTGAGCTGAGGGAACATAGGGCTTAGGGAACATAGAGCTGAGGAAACATAGGACTTAGGGAACATAGGGCTGAGGAAACATAGGACTTGGGGAACATAAGACTTAGGGAACATAGGGCTTAGGAAACATAGGACTTAGGAAACATTGAGCTGAGGGAACATAGGGCTTAGGGAACATAGAGCTGAGGAAACATAGGACTTAGGGAACATAAGACTTAGAGAACATAGGACTTAGGGAACATAAGACTTAGGGAACATAGAGCTGAGGGAACATAGGACTTAGGGAACATAGGACTTAGGGAACATAAGACTTAGGGAACATTGAGCTGAGGGAACATAAGACTTAGGGAACATAGGACTTAGGGAACATAAGACTTAGGGAACATAGGACTTAGGGAACATAGGACTTGGGGAACATAAGACTTAGGGAACATAGGGCTTAGGAAACATAGGACTTAGGAAACATTGAGCTGAGGGAACATAGGGCTTAGGGAACATAGGACTGAGGAAACATAGGACTTAGGGAACATAAGACTTAGGGAACATAGGACTTAGGGAACATAGGACTTAGGGAACATAAGACTTAGGGAACATAGGACTTAGGGAACATAGGACTTAGGAAACATAGGACTTAGGGAACATAGCACTTAGGGAACATAGGACTTAGGAAACATAGGACTTAGGGAACATAGGACTTAGGGAACATTGAGCTGAGGGAACATAGGACTTATTGAACATAGGGCTGAGGGAACATAAGACTTAGGGAACATTGAGCTGAGGGAACATAGGACTTAGTGAACATAGGGCTGAGGGAACATAAGACTTAGGGAACATTGAGCTGAGGGAACATAGGGCTTAGGGAACATAGGACTGAGGAAACATAGGACTTAGGGAACATAAGACTTAGGGAACATAGGACTTAGGGAACATAGGACTTAGGGAACATAAGACTTAGGGAACATAAGACTTAGGGAACATAGGGCTTAGGAAACATAAAGCAGAGGAAACATAGGACCTAATTTTCAAGCTGCACTTCAAAATACCAAAATATGAAGCTCCATTTTAAGACACACATTTAAAAAGCCTAAAAGCGCTCAGTGTGTGAGCCGCTCAGCCACAAGAGCGGCAGATTCCTCCATTCTCACATCAGCTCCGTGTTAGCGAACTGCAGTCGCCTGCGTATCGTCCGGTTAAATATTCTTGGCGTTTTTAGCACGTGGCTGTTTTTGGCTGCAGTTTAACGGCGCGTGGTGTCATTGCCGTATTCCTCCGTTTAATAAAAACGTCGTAAAAACCCCCCCAAAAAAACCGTGGGCCTATCGAGTTACGGCGAGCGCACGATTCTGACGGAACAGTTCGAGACGGGGGTGAAAGGTGAAGGGCTTTTACCGCGACGCAAGTGATTCAGGTTTACGAGGCTTTCGCTGTACGCGGGTTAATGGTTTATCCACAATAGGCCGAGTGTTGCCGTGTTATAAGGACTTAAGGACGACGCAGAGAAAGCACTTTTTTTAATAAATACCGTGTTAAAACCGCTATTTTTTACGTTCTAATGTTGTTTCCTCGTCACAAACGGACCCGGAGCAACAAACAGCGTCCAGAAAGAGCTTCTAAAATCTGCTTTTGCGTATCTACATCAGTACTGAGTGTTTTTCTTGCGCTTCCGGCTCGACATCGAAAAAAAAAAAAAACGTCACCAAGCTCCTCGTTTTAGTGTAAAAAACAGAAAGAAAAAGTAAGAATGTAAAATAGAATATAAATAAGACGGAGTCGCATCACAAATATACCAGTGTTTTAAAAGGGAATAATCTCATACACGAGATTTCTAATTATTTACGCTGATATATTTAACAGGGGTTTTAAATAAAGTTCTGTTTGAATCAATGCACAAAGCCGACCTCATTAGTCCAATTAAGAGACCCCGGTTTAGTTCTGGTTTAGTCTCAGTTTAGTCTTTATTTAGTGCTGGTTTTATCCTGGTATAGTGCCTGGTTCGGTCCTGGTTTAGTCCTTGGTTCAGTCCTGGTTTAGTCCTGGTTTAGTCCCAGGTTTAGTCCTGGTTTAGTCCCAGGTTTAGTCCTGGTATAGTGCCTGGTTCAGTCATGGTTTAGTTCCAGGTTTAGTCCTGTTTTTTGTCATGTTTAGTCTTGGTTTATTCCTGGTTTAGTCCCAGTTCAGTCCATGATTTAGTCCTGGTTCAGTCCTGATTTAATCCTCTTTTAGTCCCTGGTTCGGTCCTGGTTTAGTCCTTGTTTTATCCTTGTTTACACAATGTTTAGTCCCTGGTTCAGTCCTGGTTTAGTCCTTGTTTTGTCCTTGTTTACAAAATGTTTAGTCCTGGTTTAATCCCAGTTTAGTTCTGATTTAGTCCCAGTTTAGTCCTTGTTTACTCCTAGTTTAGTCCCAGTTTAGTCCTTGTTTAGTCCCTGGTTCAGTCCTGATTTAGTCCTGTTTAATCCTGATTTAGTCTCAGTTTAGTCCTTGTTTAGTCCCTGGTACAGTTCCAATTTAATCCTGGTTTAATCCTGATTTAGTCCCCCTTTAGTCCCAGTTTAATCCTGGTATCGTCCCTGGCATAGTCCCTGGTTCAGCCCCGGTTCAGTCCCGGTTTAGTCCCAGTTTAGTCCCTGGTTCAGCCCCGGTTCAGTCCCGGTTTAGTCCCAGTTTAGTCCCTGGTTCAGCCCCGGTTCAGTCCCGGTTTAGTCCCAGTTCAGTCCCGGTTTAGTCCTGGTATAGTCCCTGGTTCAGTCCCGGTTGAGTCCCGGTTCAGTCCCGGTTTAGTCCCAGTTCAGTCCTGGTTCAGTCCCAGTTCAGTCCCTGGTATAGTCCCTGGTTTAGTCCTGGTATAGTCCCTGGTTCAGTCCCGGTTCAGTCCCGGTTCAGTCCCGGTTTAGTCCCGGTTCAGTCCCGGTTCAGTCCCGGTTCAGTCCTGGTTCAGTCCTGGTTCAGTCCCAGTTCAGTCCCTGGTATAGTCCCTGGTTTAGTCCTGGTATAGTCCCTGGTTCAGTCCCGGTTCAGTCCCGGTTTAGTCCCGGTTTAGTCCCGGTTCAGTCCCAGTTCAGTCCCGGTTCAGTCCCGGTTTAGTCCTGGTATAGTCCCTGGTTTAGTCCTGGTATAGTCCCTGGTTCAGTCCCGGTTGAGTCCCGGTTCAGTCCCGGTTTAGTCCCAGTTCAGTCCTGGTTCAGTCCCAGTTCAGACCCTGGTATAGTCCTTGGTTTAGTCCTGGTATAGTCCCTGGTTCAGTCCCGGTTCAGTCCCGGTTTAGTCCCGGTTTAGTCCTGGTTCAGTCCCAGTTTAGTCCCGGTTCAGTCCTGGTTCAGTCCTGGTTCAGTCCTGGTTCAGTCCCGGTTCAGTCCCGGTTTAGTCCCGGTTTAGTCCTGGTTCAGTCCCAGTTTAGTCCCGGTTCAGTCCTGGTTCAGTCCTGGTTCAGTCCTGGTTCAGTCCCGGTTCAGTCCCGGTTCAGTCCCGGTTCAGTCCTGTTTTGGTTTCTTAAACTCTCTGTAGTTGTAAATAAAGTTCTGTTTGGATGCACAGAGTCTTACCTCATTAGTCCAGCTCTCGTCTGGAGTCACAGGTCACAGCTCGGAAACCATAAAACGCTCTCAGACCTCCTCCCTCCAATAAACTCTCTCCTTTTCTCTTTCTCTCCTCCCTCACTTCTTTGTTTATTCTCTCTACCAACCCTCCCTCTCTTCTCTCCTCTCTCTTTTTCTCCCTCTTCCATTGCTCTTCTCTCTCCTCCATCTCATTTCTCTCTCTCTCTGTTTATTTAACTTCATTTCGACTCTTTTCTCTCCTCTCTTCTTTCTTTTGCTCTTGTCCCTCCTTCTCTTTGTCTCTCTCTGTCACTCTCTTCTCCTCTCTCCCCTTTTCTTTCTCCCTCTCTCTCCATACCGTCCCTCTCACCTCTCTCTCCATACTCCCTCTCCATCCCTCCTTTCCTCCCTCTCTCCTTTCTCTTCATGCTGTCCTTCTTTATCCTTTCCTCACTATCTCCCTCCCTCCGTCCTTCTCTCATCTCTCCCTCTCCATCCCTCTCTCCCTTCCACTCTCCTCTCCCTCCGTCCTTCTCTCCATACTGTCCCTCTTTCATCTTCTTTTCTCCCCCTCTCCTCTCTCTCCTCTTTCCCTCTCTTCATCCTTCTCTCCTCTCTCTATACTCCTCTCCCTCTCGCCATCCCTCCTTCCCTCTCTCCAAACTGTCCCTCTTTATCCCTCTCCCATCCGTTCTTCTCTCCTCCCTCTCTCTCTCCTCTATCCATCCCTCCCTTTCTCTCTCTCTCCTCTCCGTCCTCCCTCTTTATCTCTCTCTACACTGTCCCTCTTTCTCCCTCCCTCTCTCCTTTCCTTTCCTCTCCTCTCCCTCACTCTCCTCTCCATCCCTCCATCCCTCTCTCCGTCCTGTCCTGTTTTCCTTCCCTGAGCCCAACTCAAATCCCGGGGCTTTTTCACGAGGCGTCCTTACAAATACAGTCCCCATTGTTCCTCCTGGGACTGACACCCGCTGCAAGGCTTTATGGGTAATTCCTGCACGGCTTTATGGGTAATTCCTGCACGGGTTTATGGGTAATTCCTGCACGGGTTTATGGGTAATTTTGACAGAGTCTGGGATGGGGGCCACTGGGTCAGACACAAACAGGGTCCAGCTCTGGTAAAAGTCGTCCAAATGGAGATTTACAAACTATTACAGACTAAGTGGAGCTCAGCTGGGAGTTCGAAGCCAGAATGTGCCCTTGAGCAACGCACTTCATCGTATTATACAACAGTTACGGTTTATGGGTTTACAATACGAATACATCCTGTTATAACAGAGATGGGTGAGATATAAAGGTCCACTTTAACCCGTCTGACAACAGCCACGAGTCTGACAAACTAAACGCTCTGCCTGGTTCACTCATTAGTGTCTGGAAACGTTAGAAAACAACTTCATAATCAGCCTCACACTTCCCTCTGCTGATTTCCCGCTGCACAGACCAAAGCCCAAAAGACTCGATCGCCGACGTCGTTTCTAATCCCGTTTATTTACCAGTGAATCATATTTTTTGGAAAAACGCTTAAAAAACACATTCCCGAACCACTTTCTTTCAACAACTTTCGGATTCTCTTCTTCTTCTCCGTCAGTAGTCGATCTTCGCTTGTTGCTTCTGGCGGCTCGAGTCTTTTGGGCTTTTGTGCAGCGGGAAATCAGCAGAGGGAAGTGTGAGGCTGATTATAAAGTTGTTTTCTAACGTTTCCAGACACTAATGAGTGAACCAGGCAGAGCGTTTTGTTTGTCAGACTCGTGGCTGTTGTCAGACGGGTTAAAGTGGAGTTGAGCTTCTTCAGTGTTCAAAACTTGCCCCCATCACTGCACTAGTTTGTTGCCTCGACAGACTCACTGACAGTATTAGACCACCTCTAGCAACGGACTTTAGCTTCAAACGTGCCGGAGTTCAACTTTAAGTCATGTTACTAAACTGAGGACTAAACCGGGATTACAAACAGACCCTTTTCACAATGGCCAGAAGTGCCCCACTGTGGCTTTGCAGAATTTCCGGTGAATGTTTTTCTGTGGTAAATGTGTGTGTGTGTAAATGTCTGGCGTTTTCTCCAGCAGCTTCATAAATCTGCCTCATCACCAAATCTTCAAGCAACAAGGTCCACAAAGGATAAACATTCCTCCATGAAGACTTTATCCACAACGATCAAGGGGAAAAAAGACGAAAACTTAAAGGAAACGACGACGAGCGTCAGTGAAACGACTGAGCAACACTAACGTTACGGTCCTGAAGAAAACAGAAGGAACTTGTTCACTCAGACTGATTCTACAATTTAAATTAATTTTCAAAAACCCACACTTCAGCTGCTCCCGGCTTTTCCGTCATCTCGGTTTTGTCGTTTCGCCGCCGACGCAAACGCGATCCAAACTTTTCCCGATAATGACGATGAAGCGGCAGCTGGAGAATTCTGTCCTCACGCTTTACGTCTGTGAGCTGAGGAGGAGAAGGGAAGAGTGTGGGAGAAGGAGGAAGCTTTTTTCTACGTAATATATTCGAGTTTTTTATGGTAAAATATTGCAATAAGCACATTATTTAACTGTGCAATCAACAATGTTTTGCTGTAGATGAAAGAAATGTTTTACCGTAATTTAACGGTCGAGTTCGGGCAACCACAACTGCCGTGATTTTACCGTAAAAATTTGTATTTATTTTTAGGCGACCCAATGAGCGTGCGCTGAATGACTGGGATTATTTTTAAGGAGAATAAACGTTTACATGATTGAAGAATAAATTAATTCGGCTTTAAAATCGGAATAACCCACCCACTTACTTAACATTTTCATTAGGAGTTAAGTATTTACATGGTCTTTTTAAAGCGGAATTAATTTTTATTCAGACGTTTCTTATTACCGATACCTGCGAGAAATGAGAATCTAGTTTCGATATTAGTTTTAGTACCAATAAATGTCTGATTTTCGATATTTTGACCTACAGTACGGTGTTTGCGTTGGGTCAGACAAAGGCAGAACATGCAAACTCCACACAGAAAAGCCGGGGAGTCGAACCAGGAACCCCCTTAAACGAGCTTTAAACGAGTAAATAAATCAAGTCTGTATCGCCGACAGCTGAAAATGTAATATTCACGTCTTAATTTTCGTCGACAGGTTGACCCGGAGTCGCCACCGCCAACACAAACTGCGGCTGTTTCCAGATCAGCGAGGAGTCTATGGTAATGCGGTCGAGCCCTCTCCCCCTAACGGGACGAGGTAAGCATTCCTGTGGCCCCGTCTCCTCAAACTCTCCCCAAACTCTCCTCAAACTCTCCTCAAACTCTCCTCAAACTCTCTTCAAACTCTTCTCAAACTCTCCTCAAACTCTCCTCAAACTCTGCTCAAACTCTCCTCAAACTCTCCTCAAACTCTGCTCCTCAAACTCTGCTCAAACTCTGCTCAAACTCTCCTCAAACTCTCCTCAAACTCTCCTCAAACTCTGCTCAAACTCTGCTCAAACTCTGCTCAAACTCTCCTCAAACTCTCCTCAAACTCTCCTCAAACTCTCCCCAAACTCTGCTCAAACTCTCCTCAAACTCTCCTCAAACTCTCCTCAAACTCTCCTCAAACTCTCCTCAAACTCTGCTCAAACTCTGCTCAAACTCTCCTCAAACTCTCCTCAAACTCTCCTCAAACTCTCCTCAAACTCTCCCCAAACTCTGCTCAAACTCTGCTCAAACTCTCCTCAAACTCTCCTCAAACTCTTCTCAAACTCTCCTCAAACTCTCCTCAAACTCTCCTCAAACTCTCCTCAAACTCTCCCCAAACTCTGCTCCTCAAACTCTGCTCCTCAAACTCTGCTCCTCAAACTCTGCTCCTCAAACTCTGCTCAAACTCTCCTCAAACTCTCCTCAAACTCTCCTCAAACTCTCCTCAAACTCTCCCCAAACTCTCCTCAAACTCTGCTCAAACTCTCCTCAAACTCTCCTCAAACTCTCCCCAAACTCTCCTCAAACTCTCCTCAAACTCTCCTCAAACTCTCCTCAAACTCTCCTCAAACTCTCCTCAAACTCTCCCCAAACTCTCCTCAAACTCTCCTCAAACTCTCCTCAAACTCTCCCCAAACTCTCCTCAAACTCTCCTCAAACTCTCCTCAAACTCTCCTCAAACTCTCCTCAAACTCTCCTCAAACTCTCCTCAAACTCTCCTCAAACTCTCCTCAAACTCTCCTCAAACTCTCCTCAAACTCTGCTCAAACTCTCCTCAAACTCTCCTCAAACTCTCCTCAAACTCTCCTCAAACTCTCCTCAAACTCTCCTCAAACTCTCCTCAAACTCTCCTCAAACTCTCCTCAAACTCTCCTCAAACTCTGCTCAAACTCTCCTCAAACTCTCCTCAAACTCTCCTCAAACTCTGCTCAAACTCTCCTCAAACTCTCCTCAAACTCTCCTCAAACTCTCCTCAAACTCTCCTCAAACTCTACTAAACTCTCCTCAAACTCTCCCCAAACTCTCCTCAAACTCTCCTCAAACTCTCCTCAAACTCTCCTCAAACTCTCCTCAAACTCTCCTCAAACTCTCCTCAAACTCTCCTCAAACTCTTCTCAAACTCTCCTCAAACTCTCCTCAAACTCCCCTCAAACTCTGCTCCTCAAACTCTGCTCCTCAAACTCTGCTCCTCAAACTCTGCTCAAACTCTCCTCAAACTCTCCTCAAACTCTCCTCAAACTCTCCTCAAACTCTCCCCAAACTCTCCTCAAACTCTGCTCAAACTCTCCTCAAACTCTCCTCAAACTCTCCTCAAACTCTCCTCAAACTCTCCTCAAACTCTCCCCAAACTCTGCTCAAACTCTGCTCAAACTCTCCTCAAACTCTCCTCAAACTCTCCTCAAACTCTCCTCAAACTCTCCTCAAACTCTCCTCAAACTCTTCTCAAACTCTCCTCAAACTCTCCTCAAACTCCCCTCAAACTCTGCTCCTCAAACTCTGCTCAAACTCTCCTCAAACTCTCCTCAAACTCTCCTCAAACTCTGCTCCTCAAACTCTCCTCAAACTCTCCTCCTCAAACTCTCCTCAAACTCTGCTCAAACTCTCCTCAAACTCTCCTCAAACTCTGCTCAAACTCTGCTCAAACTCTCCTCAAACTCTCCTCAAACTCTCCTCAAACTCTCCTCAAACTCTCCTCCTCAAACTCTGCTCCTCAAACTCTCCTCCTCAAACTCTCCTCAAACTCTGCTCTTCAAACTCTGCTCAAACTCTGCTCAAACTCTCCTCCTCAAACTCTGCTCCTCAAACTCTGCTCCTCAAACTCTCCTCCTCAAACTCTCCTCAAACTCTGCTCCTCAAACTCTGCTCCTCAAACTCTGCTCCTCAAACTCTGCTCAAACTCTCCTCAAACTCTCCTCAAACTCTCCTCCTCAAACTCTGCTCCTCAAACTCTCCTCCTCAAACTCTCCTCAAACTCTGCTCTTCAAACTCTGCTCAAACTCTGCTCAAACTCTCCTCCTCAAACTCTGCTCCTCAGACTCTCCTCCTCAAACTCTGCTCAAACTCTCCTCAAACTCTCCTCAAACTCTCCGCAAACTCTGCTCCTCAAACTCTCCTCAAACTCTGCTCCTCAAACTCTCCTCCTCAAACTCTGCTCCTCAAACTCTGCTCAAACTCTGCTCAAACTCTCCTCAAACTCTCCGCAAACTCTGCTCCTCAAACTCTCCTCAAACTCTGCTCCTCAAACTCTCCTCAAACTCTCCTCAAACTCTGCTCCTCAAACTCTGCTCAAACTCTGCTCCTCAAACTCTGCTCAAACTCTCCTCAAACTCTGCTCCTCAAACTCTGCTCCTCAAACTCTGCTCAAACTCTGCTCCTCAAACTCTGCTCAAACTCTCCTCAAACTCTCCTCAAACTCTCCTCAAACTCTGCTCAAACTCTGCTCAAACTCTGCTCCTCAAACTCTGCTCAGACAAACAAGACAAAACATGACAAGAAACGAAACAAAGACTCGAGACGCGATTAGAAACGACTAAAGATGAACAGTGTTATGGTCTCGTGTGACGCAAAATCCCTGGTTTAGTCCTGGTTTAGACCCTGATTTAGTCCCAGATTAGTCCTGGTTCAGACACTGGTTTAATCCTGGTTTAGTCCTGGTTTAATCCTGGTTTAGACCCTGGTTTAGTCCTGCTTTAGTCCTGGTTTAGTCCTGGTTTAGTCCTGGTTTAGTCACTGGTTTAGTCCTGGTTTGGTCCTAGTTTAGTTTTGGTGTAGACCCTGGTTTAGTCCCCAGTTTATTTCTGGTTTAGACCGTGGTTCAGACCCTGGTTTAGACACTGGTTTAGTTCTGGCTTAGTCCATGATTTAGTCCTGGTTTAGTTCTGGTTTAGACCTGGTTTAGTCCTAGTTTAGTCTCTGGTTTATTCCAGGTTTAGTCCATGGTTTAGACCATATTTTAGACTGGTTTAGCCGTGGTTTGGTCCTGGTTTAGTCCTGGTTTAGACCCTGGTTTAGTCCTGGTTTTGTCCTTGTTTACACCTGGTTTAGCTCCTGGTTTAGTTCTGGTTTAGTCCCTGGTTTAGACCTGGTTTAGTCCATGTTTTAGACCATATTTTAGACTGGTTTAGCTGTGGTTTGGTCCTGGTTTAGTCCTGGTTTAGACCCTGGTTAAGTCCTAGTTTAGAACCTGGTTTAGTCTCTGGTTTAGTCTCTGGTTTAGTCCTAGTTTTGTCCTTGTTTACACCTGGTTTAGCTCCTGGTTTAGTCCGTGGTTTAGACCTGGTTTAGTCCTGGTTTAGTCCTGGTTTAGTCCTGGTTTAGTCTCTGGTTTAGTCCTGGTTTCATCCTGGTTTAGTCCTGGTTTAGACCTGGTTTGGTCCCAGTTTAGTCCTAGTTTAGATCCTGGTTTGTACTCTAGTTTAGTCCTGGTTTAGTCTCAGGTTCAGTCCCTGGTTTAGTCCTGGTTTAGTCTCTAGTTTAGTCCTGGTTTAGACCCTGGTTTAATCTCTGGTTTAGTCTCTGGTTTAGTCCTTGGTTTAGTCCTGGTTTAGTCTCTGGTTTAGTCCTGGTTTAGTCCTGGTTTAGTCTCTAGTTTAGTCCTGGTTTAGACCCTGGATTAGTCTCTGGTTTAGTCTCTGGTTTAGTCCTTGGTTTAGTCTCTGGTTTAGACCCTGGTTCAGTCCTAGTTTAGTCTCTGGTTTAGTCCTGGTTTATACTCTAGTTTAGTCCTGGTTTAGACCCTGGTTTAGGTTTGGTTTATTCTCTCATTTAGTCCTGGTTTAGTCTTTAGTTTAGTCCCTGGTTTAGTCCTGGTTCAGACCCTAGTTTAGTCATTTTTTAGACCCTGGTTTAGTCCCTGGTTTAGTCCTTTTTTAGACCCTGGTTTAGACCCTGGTTTGATCCTTGTTTACTCCTGTCTTAGATCCTGGTTTAGTCTTAGTTTATACCCTAGTTCAGTCTCTGGTTTTGTCCTTAGTTTAGTCCTGGTTTAGTCCATGTTTTAGACCATATTTTAGACTGGTTTAGCTGTGGTTTGGTCCTGGTTTAGTCCTGGTTTAGACCCTGGTTAAGTCCTAGTTTAGAACCTGGTTTAGTCTCTGGTTTAGTCTCTGGTTTAGTCCTAGTTTTGTCCTTGTTTACACCTGGTTTAGCTCCTGGTTTAGTCCGTGGTTTAGACCTGGTTTAGTCCTGGTTTAGTCCTGGTTTAGTCTCTGGTTTAGTCCTGGTTTCATCCTGGTTTAGACCTGGTTTGGTCCCAGTTTAGTCCTAGTTTAGATCCTGGTTTGTACTCTAGTTTAGTCCTGGTTTAGTCTCAGGTTCAGTCCCTGGTTTAGTCCTGGTTTAGTCTCTAGTTTAGTCCTGGTTTAGACCCTGGTTTAATCTCTGGTTTAGTCTCTGGTTTAGTCCTTGGTTTAGTCCTGGTTTAGTCTCTGGTTTAGTCCTGGTTTAGTCCTGGTTTAGTCTCTAGTTTAGTCCTGGTTTAGACCCTGGTTTAGTCTCTGGTTTAGTCTCTGGTTTAGTCCTTGGTTTAGTCTCTGGTTTAGACCCTGGTTCAGTCCTAGTTTAGTCTCTGGTTTAGTCCTGGTTTATACTCTAGTTTAGTCCTGGTTTAGACCCTGGTTTAGGTTTGGTTTATTCTCTCATTTAGTCCTGGTTTAGTCTTTAGTTTAGTCCCTGGTTTAGTCCTGGTTCAGACCCTAGTTTAGTCATTTTTTAGACCCTGGTTTAGTCCCTGGTTTAGTCCTTTTTTAGACCCTGGTTTAGACCCTGGTTTAATCCTTGTTTACTCCTGTCTTAGATCCTGGTTTAGTCTTGGTTTATACCCTAGTTCAGTCTCTGGTTTTGTCCTTAGTTTAGTCCTGGTTTAGACCTGGTTTAGACCATGGTCCTGTAGTCCTGTAATTAAACACTAATAATTGCTCGATACAGATAAGATAAAACAAGTTAAAAGTTAAGTCACATCATGCAGACCCACAGGCTCTTTCCTTCCTAACTCATAAATAAAAAAAACGTGTCTTCACTTACTGCTGTGTCTCCTGCCGCTGCTCTGAGCCTCAAACGCTCCGAGTCCTGACCTCACCTGAGGGGGCGGGGCTTAGCGCAGGTGTGTCACTGTGACTCTGCACCTTTCACCTGTCACCTGTCAGCACGCACACACAAAACACACGAGTGACTGAGTGTGACGCCCACGCACAAAACACACGAGTGACTCAGTGTGACGCCCACACACAAAACACACGAGTGACTGAGTGTGACGCCCACACACGAAACACACGAGTGACTGAGTGTGACGCCCACACACGAAACACACGAGTGACTGAGTGTGACGCCACCACGGCCTTCACGTCCAGGCAGATGAAGCTCAGCGAGGCCGGCGGCTACAGGAGAGAATCTGGAGTCCAGTTCCACAATTAATTTACGGACAAAAGACCCTTGTTTTGTCTCTAGTTTAGTCCTGGTTTAGACCCTGGTTTTGTCTCTAGTTTAGTCCTGTTTAGACCCTGGTTTAGTCCTAGTTTAGTCCTGGTTTAGACCCTGGTTTTGTCTTTAGTTTAGTCCTGTTTAGATCCTGGTTTAGACCCTTGTTTTGTCTCTAGTTTAGTCCTGTTTAGACCCTGGTTTAGTCCTAGTTTAGTCCTGGTTTAGACCCTTGTTTTGTCTCTAGTTTAGTCCTGGTTTAGACCCTGGTTTTGTCTCTAGTTTAGTCCTGTTTAGACCCTGGTTTAGTCCTAGTTTAGTCCTGGTTTAGACCCTGGTTTTGTCTCTAGTTTAGTCCTGTTTAGACCCTGGTTTAGTCCTAGTTTAGTCCTGGTTTAGACCCTTGTTTTGTCTCTAGTTTAGTCCTGTTTAGACCCTGGTTTAGTCCTAGTTTAGTCCTGGTTTAGACCCTGGTTTTGTCTCTAGTTTAGTCCTGGTTTAGACCCTGGTTTTGTCTCTAGTTTAGTCCTGTTTAGACCCTGGTTTAGTCCTAGTTTAGTCCTGGTTTAGACCCTTGTTTTGTCTCTAGTTTAGTCCTGTTTAGACCCTGGTTTAGTCCTAGTTTAGTCCTGGTTTAGACCCTTGTTTTGTCTCTAGTTTAGTCCTGTTTAGACCCTGGTTTAGTCCTAGTTTAGTCCTGGTTTAGACCCTTGTTTTGTCTCTAGTTTAGTCCTGTTTAGACCCTGGTTTAGTCCTAGTTTAGTCCTGGTTTAGACCCTTGTTTTGTCTCTAGTTTAGTCCTGTTTAGACCCTGGTTTAGTCCTAGTTTAGTCCTGGTTTAGACCCTGGTTTTGTCTTTAGTTTAGTCCTGTTTAGACCCTGGTTTAGTCCTAGTTTAGTCCTGGTTTAGACCCTTGTTTTGTCTCTAGTTTAGTCCTGTTTAGACCCTAGTTTAGACCCTGGTTTAGTTCTCATTTAGTCCTGGTTTAGACACTTGTTTTGTCTCTAGTTTAGTCCTGTTTAGACCCTGGTTTAGTCCTAGTTTAGTCCTGGTTTAGACCCTGGTTTTGTCTCTAGTTTAGTCCTGTTTAGACCCTGGTTTAGTCCTGGTTTAGACCCTTGTTTTGTCTCTAGTTTAGTCCTGTTTAGACCCTGGTTTAGACCCTGGTTTAGTCCTCGTTTAGTCCTGGTTTAGACCCTGGTTTTGTCTCTAGTTTAGTCCTGTTTAGACCCTGGTTTAGTCCTAGTTTAGTCCTGGTTTAGACCCTGGTTTTGTCTCTAGTTTAGTCCTGGTTTAGACCCTGGTTTAGTCCTAGTTTAGTCCTGGTTTAGACCCTGTTTTAGTCCTAGTTTAGTCCTGGTTTAGGCCCTGGTTTAGTCCTAGTTTAGTCCTGGTTTAGACCCTGGTTTAGTCCTAGTTTAGTCCTGTTTAGACCCTGGTTTAGTCCTAGTTTAGTCCTGTTTAGACCCTGGTTTAGTCCTAGTTTAGTCCTGGTTTAGACCCTGGTTTTGTCTCTAGTTTAGTCCTGTTTAGACCCTGGTTTAGTCCTAGTTTAGTCCTGGTTTAGACCCTGGTTTTGTCTCTAGTTTAGTCCTGTTTAGACCCTGGTTTAGTCCTAGTTTAGTCCTAGTTTAGTCCTGGTTTAGTCCTAGTTTAGTCCTGTTTAGACCCTGGTTTAGTCCTAGTTTAGTCCTAGTTTAGTCCTGGTTTAGTCCTAGTTTAGTCCTGTTTAGACCCTGGTTTTGTCTCTAGTTTAGTCCTGTTTAGACCCTGGTTTAGTCCTAGTTTAGTCCTGGTTTAGACCCTGGTTTTGTCTCTAGTTTAGTCCTGTTTAGACCCTGGTTTAGTCCTAGTTTAGTCCTCGTTTAGACCCTGGTTTTGTCTCTAGTTTAGTCCTGGTTTAGACCCTGGTTTAGTCCTAGTTTAGTCCTGGTTTAGACCCTGTTTTAGTCCTAGTTTAGTCCTGGTTTAGAACCCCAGGGAAACAACGTCGTTCAGCGTCAGAGTCTTGACTGGACACGACTGAATGAAGCAGGTAAAAGTTCTGTTTTAAGCCTCTGTAGATCCTGAATCTGAATAAAACACGACTAAATAAATCTTTCTGGTGTTACTCAAACGCGTGTGAATGAAACAAAACACAACTCCAGGTCTGTTTTTGAGAACGACAAGACTTAACACGCACCAGAATCCACAGAGATCAATAGAAATACCATTACACAACACACGAACACCTGAGCTGAGAAACATGTTAACGGATCATCGTGACTCGGCATATTTGACTTATGTGCATCCGAACGGGAATGAACAAAGATTTACTGTATTTGTCGGACGATAAAACGCGTCGGATTATGGGGTGTATTATTAATGAACGGCTCTATTTTCCCCGGATTACGAGGCGCATTAAGAGAGACTGATACCTTTCGCCCGGGCGTCCACGATCCGTTGGCAGATCGTGTCGTAACTCGCGTTGTCTCGGTGAATGTGCGTTGGGCTTTTGTCGTCCGACGCCCCCACGCCGCTCGCAATGTCAATCGATCAAACTTTTCATACAGAAACACAACACAAAGAGCTTTACGCAAATTTAACTTCGGACGACCTGCTGACGTCAGCGTCTAACGGCTGGAGATCTTTGGTTAATTTGGTTTAGACCCTGGTTTAGTCCTGGTTTAGACCCTGGTTTTGTCTTAAGTTTAGTCCTGGTTTAGTTTCTACTTTAGACCCTGGTTTAGTCCCGGTTTAGCTGTGGTTTAGTCCTGGTTTTGTCCCTAGTTTAGTCCTGGTTTAGATCCTATTTTAGACCCTGGTTTAGTCCTGATTTAGTTCTGGTTTAGTCTCTGGTTTAGTCCCGGTTTAGCTGTGGTTTAGTCCCGGTTTTGTCCCTAGTTTAGTCCTGGTTTATATCCTATTTTAGACCCTGGTTTAGTCCTGATTTAGTTCTAGTTTAGTTCCTGATTTAGTCCCTGGTTTAGTCCTGGTTTAGTCTCTGGTTTAGTGTCTGGTTTAGTCCCGGTTTAGCTGTGGTTTAGTCCCGGTTTTGTCCCTAGTTTAGTTCTGGTTTAGATCCTATTTTAGACCCTGGTTTAGTCCTGATTTAGTTCTGGTTTAGTCCTGGTTTAGTTCCTGATTTAGTCCCTGGTTTAGTCCTGTTTTAGTCCTGGTTTAGTTTCTGGTTTAGTCTCTGGTTTAGTCCCGGTTTAGCTGTGGTTTAGTCCTGGTTTTGTCCCTAATTTAGTCCTGGTTTAGTCCTAGTTTGGTCCTGGATTAGCCCTGGTTTAATCCTGGTTTAGTTCCTGGTTTAGACCCTATTTTCGACCCTGTTTCAGACCATTTATAATAGATATGTCTAATGCCATACTGTGGAATTTACAGGCAAAGCAAGAACATCTCCATGGAGACAAGCAAGTGGTGAACCCCCAACGCAAAGATCACATAAAACACTGATAAAACGCCCCGTTCTAACTTGTGACGTGGTGAATCTGCGACTTTTTCCTCTAAAAATGCTTCACAGACTTAATCCAAAGAATGAAGATGTAAAAGTGCTGAGAACAGTTATTTCTTCATGTCGTCTGCACTGAATCGGAGCAAAGGATCATGGTCTATGTAGTTCCCTCTGGTTTTTTTTTTTTTAGCTATTTCTACATCAGAACTGTTCATTTAAGCAAAGAGACTTGGGATTCGACATATTGTGATGCTCCACGATATTATTGTGAGACCTTTGACGATACGATATCACCAGATTTACGTTATTGTTACGTCCTTAGTCACAGCAGAAGAGTAAAACGATGCCGGGCGTGTGCAGGGCGCCTCATTAAATTTAATGCAAAACGCTGTTACTTCAGTCACCTGAACCCTCGGGCGGGGCGATCATAGCGCCGTTTCGCAATATCATGGTTACAGTGACGGCTTTGTAACGTGACCTGGAGGTGTCACCTGCACGTTCAAGACTCAAACCGCCGCTCCGGGCTCTGAAAGTTGTGAAAAACTTGAATAAACTCCTCGTCGTGAGTGATTAGGACGCTCTGGATGCATAAGGTGAGCGAGGAAGGACTCTGGACCACTGCAAACTGTTTAACTCTCGTACATCGCCTTTGATATTCCCTATTTTGGAAGCAGCGCAGACTCGTAAGGAAAGCCGGAGTTATCGGAGTGACCCGTTAATGGGGAGGAATGCTCTTAGGAATTAGGAGTTTAGGAAACAAGGAGACACGCTCCAGGAAAACACGGGAATGTCACAGAGCGCAGAGGCAGGTCGGGTCAGGCCCAAAACACGACGATTAGAGACTTAAGGAGGAAAATACGGGACGAATGATAAGAAGAAGTGATGGATGGAGGAGCCACAGCTGCCCCGGGGCAATACTGTTGTGTTTGTGTGTTAAACGTGTGTGAAAGAAGCAAAAAAACACAACTCCAGGTCTGTTTGTGATGAGGAAACTACATTATAGACCGTTTAAATTATTTTTTAAGACCTACAACATCGTATACGACTCAGAGGAATATGTTTTCTATAACTGCGCAGAACTTTCTACCCGTAAAAGACAGAAACTTCCTTTTCCCCTCTGAAAGTGCAGACATAGAGGTTTCTGTACATTTCTGCGGCTTTATCCTACGTCACACTCACGCTGTGTGATGACGTGAGCAAAACGAGTGTCCAACAGGAACTTTGTTTTCCCCAAACTCATGCGCTCCGTCCATTTTGATCGAGCCAAACTTTGCCAAAGAGTGAAGTGAGTCAAGATGGTCGACTCCTCTGACTGTGTGTGTTTATAACGACTGAAAAAATCGCTCTAAGTGGAGTTTTTTCTCAAATAAATGGCAAATTACGCATCTTGGTGTGTGTAATGGTGCATCCCTTTGCTATTTTTATTTGAAAGGTTTATTTCACTCAAAATGAACAAATCCAAATGTAATAAACTCCAGGGAAATGCAGAAGTGCTGTGGCTCTGGCCCTGGACCTGACAGGAGCTGTTCCCAGGACTGGACCAGGAAAGTCATGGAGCGATCACACTTTTTTTGGTTTTTGGGGCAATTAGGAGATTTTTTATTTACTTACAGACTTGATATTTTGCATTTTTGTAGCTAAGGCCCTAAATTAAGCATTTTTTATGTCC
>CM068366.1:4866030-4881030 GCA_034769755.1 Odontamblyopus lacepedii
AGACGTGGTTTAGTTCTGGTTTTAGTCCTGTTTAGTCTCTGGTTTAGTGCTGGTTTAGTCCTTGGTTTTGACTTATAATGTGGTCCAAGTAAAACAGTGTAAAAAATATGATAATTTAAAGTCAAACATGTTGGATTATCTGTGGTTTAAACTGTTTCATTTCTGGTACAAACAGTTAAAGTCGGGATTTTGAGTCTTTTGACCTCAGAATCCTGCAGATTTCTGTGTCATTCTTATCAGTGCCGTGGCGGAGCTGAGAGGAGCTGAGAGGAGCTGAGGGGAGCTGAGAGGAGCAGAGAGGAGCTGAGAGGAGCTGAGAGGAGCAGAGAGGAGCTGAGAGGAGCTGAGAGGAGCTGAGAGGAGCTGAGAGGAGCAGAGAGGAGCAGAGAGGAGCAGAGAGGAGCTGAGAGGAGCTGAGAGGAGCAGAGAGGAGCTGAGAGGAGCTGAGAGGAGCTGAGAGGAGCTGAGAGGAGCTGAGAGGAGCTGAGAGGAGCAGAGAGGAGCAGAGAGGAGCTGAGAGGAGCTGAGAGGAGCTGAGAGGAGCTGAGAGGAGCTGAGAGGAGCTGAGAGGAGCTGAGAGGAGCAGAGAGGAGCTGAGAGGAGCAGAGAGGAGCTGAGAGGAGCTGAGAGGAGCAGAGAGGAGCTGAGAGGAGCAGGGTTCAGTCTCCCAGCAGCAGAACAGTGTGAGGCCCAGATCCACTTTCACTTTGTCCTGACGCACAAAAACACACCAGATTCTCCAGCGAACTCGGACAAACGGACCAAACATCCCGACTGATTCAGCTTTCCAAGAACCATCTCTGGTGAAATGTAAGAATTATAGAGGTAATATTGTTTGGAGATGTAGTGGAGTGTTTCTGTCATTACTCCACAAAACACTTTATCCAAAAGAGAAAAACTTAAAAAAAACTATTTCTTAAAGTAAAAGTTTTGAGTAATTTGAATGAAAATACAGTGAGATGAAGTTTTTATGCACCTCCAGAAGTCGGTGAAGTGGTGAAAACACTCGAGTACAAGCACAAAAAAGAAAGAAATGAAACTCAAGAAAGAAAATTATTATATTTTTATGCTACTATACAAGAACTAAACTATAGGTCAAAACCAGGACTAAACCAGGGACTAAACCAGGATTAAACCAGGACTAAACCAGGGACTAAACCAGGGACTAAACCAGGATTAAACCAGGACTAAACCAGGGACTAAACCAGGATTAAAAAAGGACTAAACCAGGGATTGAACCAGGACTAAACCAGGGCTAAACTATGGACAAAACCAGAGAATAAACCAGGTACTAAACCAGAACTAAACTAGGGACAAACCAGGGACTAAACCAGGGACTAAACCAGGATTAAACCAGAACTAAACCAGGAACTAAACTAGGAGTAAACTAGGAGTAAATCATGACTAAAACAAGGAATAAAACAGGACTAAACTAGGAAAAAAACAGAACTAAACCAGGAAAAAACAGGGACTAAACCAAAGAAAAATAATATAACATTTAGTCCTGATCTAGACTTGGTCCTGTTCTAGGCCGGGTTTAGTTCCGGGTTAGTCCTGGTTTAGTCTTTGTTTACAACCATTTTGGAAATAGTTTGTCACAATTTAGTCGTGATTTAGTCCATAAATATTGTCAAAAATATAAAAAAATCAGATACAAAAACATCGAAACTAGATCCTCATTTTTCACAGGAATCGATACTAAAAAAGTCCCATTGATGCAGTATTTTGTCTGAAGAAAAAGGGTTTTTATGATCAACACTGACAACATTAGTACCTTCATGTATTTATAAATGATATTAATTGATAAAGTTTCACTATTTTGCGAACTTTAACTGTGAAAAATTGAGCTTTCCGAAGAAAACCCTGAGAAAGTCCGTGTTATCCGACTCTAGTTCACTCAGAGTGCACAGAGCCAGATGAAAGTGGGACAGTTTGAGGAGAGGAAAAGTGGAAAAAAAACTCTTTTATTTTGGCGGGGTTTTCCTGACGACAGCTGACGATGCTAAGCTAACGCGCTCTCACGGAACCGTAGACCACACCAGCCCGGACCTACCGCATTCAAAACACACTCCAGCAATTAGCCTGAGCCCACTCTGGACTCGCACCAAACACAAAAACACCGACACCGAGGAGTTTATGAGGTGTGAAGAGGTTTGGATGATGAGCCGAGCCTCAAACATCGTCTCCTCTGCTTCCCCTGGAGTGTCCTGGATTTACACGCTCCTCCTCTGGTTTAGACCGGGGTTAGACCTGGTTTAGACCTGGTTTAGACCTGGTTTAGACCTGGTTTAGACCTGGTTTAGACCGGGTTTAGACCAGGTTTAGACCTGGTTTAACCCTTGTTTAGTCCTGGTTTAGTCTTTGTTTAGTCCTGATTTAATGTTTGGTTTAGTTTTGGTTTAGACTTGGTTTAGTCCTGTTTAGTCCTGTTTAGTCCTAGTTTAGTCTTGGTTTAGACTTGGTTTAGTCCTGGTTTAGTTACAGTTTAGTCCTTGTTTAGACCTGCTATAGTCTTGGTTTAGTTGTGGTTTAGACCTGCTATGGTCTTGGTTTAGACCTGGTTTAGTCCTGCTTTAGAGTTGGATTATTTCTGGTTTAGTCCTAGTTTAAGTCCAAGTTCAGTCCTGGTTTAGTCCTGATTTAGTCTTTGTTTAGTCCTTGTTTGGTCCTGGGTTAGTCCTGCTTTTGATCTGGTTTAGCCCTGTTTAAATCCTGGCTTAGGCCTGGTTTAGTCCTGGTTAAGTCCAGGTTTAGTCTCTGGTTTAGTCCTGGTTAAGTCCAGGTTCAGTCTCACTCCTGAACCATGTGACTCCTCGTTGTTTTTCTGTCCATTATTTGGTTTAAACTCAGCGGGATCCCGGAGCCGCTCGGGAGTTATTAGCAGTGATTTGTTCAGCGAGCGAAGCCTTTAATCCCCGACCTCGTGAGGGGGAGGACATACACTGACACGCACACACACACACACACACACACACTCACACACACACACACACACACACACACAGATAGGAAGACGCGCATGGGTGTTTTTGGACGTACTGAACCGCACATGGGTCAGACAGAAGTTATAATCCAAACTCGACCGTCACATTCACTCAGACAGGAAAATGTCTCCAGGGACGAGTCTTTGGACTGAGACGTAAACAAGATAAAAGCTTTAATAATAACAGAATCCTGTATCGAGTCCTGGTTTAGTCTTTGTTTACAACCGATTTGGAAATAGTTTCGTTGTCTTGTCACAGGTTTAGTCCAAAAATATTGTCAAAAATATCAAAAATCAGATACAAAAACTAATATCGAAACCAGAATCTGGTTTAGACCTGGTTTAGACCTGGTTTAGACTTGGTTTAGACCTGGTTTAGACCTGGTTTAGACCTGGTTTAGACTTGGTTTTGACCTGGTTTAGACCTGGTTTAGACCTGGTTTTAACCTGGTTTAGACCTGCTTTAGACCTGCTTTAGAATTGGTTCAGACCTGGTTTAGACCTGGTTTTAACCTGGTTTAGACCTGGTTTAGACCTGGTTTTAACCTGGTTTAGAGTTGGTTTTAACCTGGTTTAAACCTGGTTTAGAGTTGGTTTTAACCTGGTTTAAACCTGGTTTAGAGTTGGTTTAGACCTGGTTTAGACCTAGTTTAGACCTGGTTTAGACCTGGTTTAGACCTAGTTTAGACCTGGTTCAGACCTGGCTTAGACCTGGTTTTAACCTGGTTTAAACCTGGTTTAGAGTTGGTTCAGACCTGGTTTAGACCTGGTTTTAACCTGGTTTAGACCTGGTTTAGACCTGGTTTAGACCTGGTTTAGACCTGGTTTAGAGTTGGTTTAGACCTGGTTTAGAGTTGGTTTAGACCTGGTTTAGACCTGGACCACTGAGGGATTACACAGATGTAAGGCCACATGGGAACAGAAGAGAAATGACCAGGCCCTGCAGAGCTCCTGAGATCTGAGGGGATCCGGCTTTGACAAACCGCTGAGGCCACTGCGTTATCTGTCCTGGTCTGTTTGAGATACAGAACGTGTTTTATGGGTTTACAGAGCTGCAAACTCACTACTGTTTCTGTTCCCGCTCTCATGTGGTGGTGTGATCTGCTGTTCCCGTGTATCTACAGACGGGTCACTGCTCCGTCTGTATCCGTCACTGTTAAAATAACAGGCTGTTGCTTTGTTCTTTCACCTCATTTAGAACAGTGATATTCACAGCAACACCCGGTGAGGTCCTTGAGGGCTCTGATCAATCTCAGCTGACCCAGACATGTCGTCTACGTTTGGGGTTTGTTTAGATCGTTTCTATTGTATGTTTGACCTCATGTTGGTTTGTTTAGATCGTTTCTATTGTATGTTTGACCTCGTGTTGGTTTGTTTAGGTCGTTTCTATCATGTTTGACCTCGTGTTGGTTTGTTTAGGTCGTTTCTATCGTATGTTTGACCTCGTGTTGGTTTGTTTAGATCATTTCTATCGTGTTGGTTTGTTTAGATCGTTTCTATCGTATGTTTGACCTCGTGTTGGTTTGTTTAGATCGTTTCTATCGTATGTTTGACATCGTGTTGGTTTGTTTAGGTCGTTTCTATCGTATGTTTGACCTCGTGTTGGTTTGTTTAGGTCGTTTCTATCGTATGTTTGACATCGTGTTGGTTTGTTTAGGTCGTTTCTATCGTATGTTTGACCTCGTGTTGGTTTGTTTAGGTCGTTTCTATCGTATGTTTGACCTCGTGTTGGTTTGTTTAGGTCGTTTCTATCGTATGTTTGACCTCGTGTAGGTTTGTTTAGATCATTTCTATCGTGTTGGTTTGTTTAGATCGTTTCTATCGTATGTTTGACCTCGTGTTGGTTTGTTTAGATCGTTTCTATCGTATGTTTGACCTCGTGTTGGTTTGTTTAGATCGTTTCTATCGTATGTTTGACCTCGTGTTGGTTTGTTTAGATCGTTTCTATCGTATGTTTGACCTCGTGTTGGTTTGTTTAGATCGTTTCTATCGTATGTTTGACCTCGTGTTGGTTTGTTTAGATCGTTTCTATCGTATGTTTGACCTCGTGTTGGTTTGTTTAGATCGTTTCTATCGTATGTTTGACCTCGTGTTGGTTTGTTTAGATCGTTTCTATCGTATGTTTGACCTCGTGTTGGTTTGTTTAGATCGTTTCTATCGTATGTTTGACCTCGTGTTGGTTTGTTTAGATCGTTTCTATCGTATGTTTGACCTCGTGTTGGTTTGTTTAGATCGTTTCTATCGTATGTTTGACCTCGTGTTGGTTTGTTTAGATCGTTTCTATCGTGTTGATTTGTTTAGATCGTTTCTATCGTATGTTTGACCTCGTGTTGGTTTGTTTAGATCGTTTCTATCGTATGTTTGACCTCGTGTTGGTTTGTTTAGATCGTTTCTATCGTATGTTTGACCTCGTTAGTCCGCGACCGAGCCCCAGGCTCTGCGACCGTGTTTAGTCCTGGTTTAGTCTTAGTCCTGGTTTAGTCTTAGTCCTTTTTTAGTCCGCGGCAGCTCCGGGCTCCGCAGAGGAGCTCGGGGAACAAAAGCGAGGAGGCGGAGGCGAGCGCGGCACAGAGAAGGCGAGACAAGCGAAGCGGCGAAACCAGAAGTAAATGTAAGCATTATAGCGATATATCGATATGCCAGAATTCATATCGAGTTTCGAAAATATCTCGATATATTTTTAAAATCGAGATATCGCCCACCCCTAGTCAGAGAGTTGAGTTATTTGAGATTCAGATGAAGCTCTAGTGAGTCCCAAATGTCGTTCTACATCCTGTATCTTATATGGGATTCATAAGTGAACAAAATAAACATTAAACTTTGTCGGGCGTCCATATTTTCCCGACTGTTACAATGGAACGCATTTAAAGCGGATGTCGGGAGAACGGACTCGGATTTATCCACTACCGACAAGGCCCCTCTGACCCTCAGTATTAACTCAAACACTAAACTCTGTCATGGAATTGAACCTGCAACCTTCTTGACGTGGAAACTGCTATTAAAACAACAACAGCCTTACCCCAGCCTATTGTTTTTATCTGCCGACCTCTGACTTCGCCGATTGTTATCATGGCGCGGCTCCAAAACAGGAAGTGAGTTTTCGTACCTGCCGGATCCGCGACACCAAAACAAACCCTGCGTGTGGAAACTGCCCTAGATTCCTCCGAGAGACGGCAGCGAGGGGCAGAAATGTGAAGCCTCCTCAAATATTAAAACTGCGCCACCTTTGACCCGCGGGGCTCTTAACGTTACAGTGTCGTGTTTTTAAAAAATGAGGCTCCTACAGTATTCGATTACACTGCGGCTAATGTAAACACAGAGGGAAGAATGTGGACCAACGCTTCATTATACTGAAAGAAGACGGACGACACTGCGAAGAACTTTGAGATTTCCAACAGGTTAAAGGGCCACCGACTGTATGAAGAAGACGACTAAGACCATGTTCAGACTGCAGGGCTTAACGCTCATATGCAAGATCATTTGTTTCTGTAGATTTAAAATTTTAAATCCCATTAAATTTCTCACTTTTTGTATTTTTTTTGTTTTTTTGGTTTGTTAGTATTTTTTGTATTTTGTTATTTTTTTGTATTTATTTGTATTTTTTGTTTTTTGTATTTATATATTTTTTGTACTTTTGTATTTTTTGTTTGTATTTTTGTATTTTTTGTATTTTTAGTTTTTTGTATTTTTGTAATTTTTTTATATATTTTTATTTTTTTTTATTTTTTGTGTTTTTGTATTTTTTTGTATTTTTTGTATTTAATTTTTTGCATTTCTTTGCTTTTTTGTATTTTATTGTTTATTTTTGCATTTTTTGTATGTATTTTTGTATTGTTTTTATTATTTTTTAAACAGACCTGGAGTTGTGTTTTGTTCCTTTATTATTCGTCTATTTACATCCAAAAGCTCTGCTCCACCTTGTGATGTCATGAAGTGGTAATTTTTAAGTTAACAGCTCCTTTTACCTTTAGAACGGGTGTAACAGTGTAATTATGGGATATTTAAGCCATACATGTCGAATTATAAAGCATTTTAGTGTCCGAAAGTCAGGAATTGCACTGTTAGCATGCTAGTTGGTGTGTGACGGTTAAAAAATGTTGTGAAAAGCTTGTATAAACTCATCGTTACGATGTTTTTCATGCATAAAGTAAGAGAGGAGTGACTTTTGAGGACTGCAAACTGTTTCAAACGAACTAGTTCTGTTTTTTGACGTTTTTAGGACGGTACAAATCAGGTACAGAGACTTTAAAAGCTCGATTTCACGCACAATACGTCTTCTTTACTTCCACTGTCGACCTCCGGCTTTCCTCTAAACACCCGTCCGACCCAAAGAGCCCGAGTGAGTTTGACAAATGGTCCAAGTTTGGCCGAAGAATTCCCTCTTTGAGACAGACTAAACATCCCGGGTCAGAGGTCGACACGTGACGGACAGCAGACGAACGCGCTAACGACGAGCTAATGCTAAAGCTACGCTCGAGCAGGAGGAAAACGCTCCGGACCTTTTAAGGATTTACGGGATTTACGGCGGGACATGGAGCACTTCAAATCCAAATTATTCCACTATTTTCTGATGTCTTAATGCCGTTTTCTCGTCGCAAACAGACCTGGAGTTGTGTTTTGTTTCATTCACAAATATTCTCCTTGGAGTTTACATGAAAATAATAATTCCGATTTGAGGTTTCCTTGGAAAACACGTTAAATTCAGTGGTGTTTAATTGTGGGAAGGGTGCTGATTGGACAGCGACACAAACGTATTTCCGTCTTTGGGAAAAAAACACTTCAGCTGCTCTCGGCTTTTCTGTCATCTCGGTTTGTCGTTTCGCCGCCGACACAAACACGATCCAAACTTTTCCCGATAATGATGATGAAGCGGCAGCTGGAGAATTCTGTCCTCACGCTTTCCGTCTGTGAGCTGAGGAGGAGAAGGGAAGAGTGTGGGAGAAGGAGGAAGAAGACAAACTGAGTCTGAGGCTGCCACACCTCAGCCCACTCCCACATCCCGCTCACAAATCCAAAGAGACATGGAGGAAAGTCCCGAGAGACGACTGGAGGAGCCGGATCAGAAGGACGAGCCAACGAGCACCAACCACCAGGATTATTTTGAAGAAGAAGAAACGTTTACATGATCCAAGAAGAAATGAACTTGGCTTTAAAATCAAACTTCGGAATTAAGTTTCATTCCGAATAATCATTTTCATTTGGAATTAGGTGTTTACTTGGTCTTTTTAAAGCGGAACGTGGCAAATGTGGTGATACAGGAGGTGCTCCACTGTGTTTTTAAACTCAGGGAGAGGAGATAATGCAAGAACAGAGCTCAGATTTTGTCAAAAAAAGAGAGAGATGGAAAAAGATCTAAATGTCATGTTAGGGGCTCATGGCTGGATCAGGGAGGGCATCTGGTATAAAATGTTTTGGTTGTGGTTGGAGCCCAGATTGGTCTTGACATAGTCCTGGTTTAGCCCTGGTTTGGTCCTGGTCTAGTCCTGTTTTAGTCCTGGTTCTAGTTTAATTCTAGTTTTGGTTTAGTCCTGGTTTGGTCCTGCTCTAGTCCTGTTCTAATCCTGGTTTAGTCCTAGTCTAGTCCTGGTTTAGTCCTGATTATAATCCTGGTTATAGTTCTGCTCTAGTCCTGGTTGTAGTCTTGGTCTAGTATTGGTTTAGTCCTGGTTTGGTCCTGCTCTAGTCCTGTTCTAATCCTGGTTTAGTTCCGGTCTAGTCCTAGTTTACTGCTGAGTATAGCCCTAGTTTAGTCCTGGTCTCGTCCTGGTTTGGTCCTGATTATAGCCCTAATTTAGTCCTGGGTTGGTCCTGGTTTAGTCCTGGTTTAGCCCTGGTTTGGTCTTGGTTTAGTCTTGTTTGGTCCTTTTTCAGTCCTGTTCTAGCCTTGTTCTAATCCTGGTTCAGTCCTGGTTTAGTCCTGGTTTAGTCCTGATTGTAGCCCTGGTTTAGTCCTGGTTCTGGTCCTGGTCTAGCCCTGGTTTAATCCTGGTTTGGTCCTTTTCCTGTCCTGTTCTAATCATGGTTTCATCCTGGTTTAGTCCCGATTATAGTCGAGGTTTAGTCCTGTTCTAGTCCTGGTTTAGTTCTTTTTCAGTCCTGGTTTGGTTCTTTTCTAGTCCTGTTCTATTCCTGGCTTAGTCCTGATTTAGTCCTGGCTTAGTCCTGATTTAGTCCTGATTATAGTCCTGGCTTAGTCCTGGTCTAGTCCTGATTATAGTCCTGGTTTAGTCCCGGGTTTATTTCATCTTTCGTCCCAGTTTCGTGCTTATTTTGTCGTGAAACTCTCGGTGAATTTCAGGTCCTTCCAGGTTTTTTTCTCCCTCATTAAAGCCTTTTGTTTTTGATCTTGTAGGAACTGCCCTGAACCCCGCGGCCTCATCACTATATTTAGCCCCAGACTTGTCCGCAGACCGGCTCTTAGTCCTGACTCACGCTCAAATCAGGCCCACAGCAACAGCTTCTGTCCTTTAGTCCCTTCAGTCCCTTTAGTCCGTCTGCGTGTTTGGGGTTTTCGGCCGTTTCTCCGGCGAACGTGGCTTTGGTATTTGCAATTTTAAACCGACATAAATCACGTTTTCGTCACGAGTCTCGTCTTCAAAAGGAGGAGGTCTGGGGTAAAAAACACTTTGCTCTGGCTGAAAGAAAAGAGAGAAAAGAGAGAAAAGAGAAGAGGAGAAGAGGAAGAAGAAGAGGAGGAGAAACGCAGAGTCAGCAGATTCTGGCGGAGAGACAAAAGATAGACTCCAGATGTGAAGAAGCAAGATTAAACCAGGACTAGACCAGGACTAGACCAGGACTAGACCAGGACTAGGCCAGGACTAGACCAGGACTAGACCAGGACTAGGCCAGGACTAGACCAGGACTAGACCAGGACTAGGCCAGGACTAGACCAGGACTAGACCAGGACTGAATCAGGACTAAACCTGGACAAAACCAAGATTAAACCTGGACTAAACCAGGACTAGACCAGGACTAGACCAGGACTAGACCAGGACTAGACCAGGACTAGACGAGGACTAGGCCAGGACTAGACCAGGACTGAATCAGGACTAGACCAGGCCTAAACCAGGCCTAAACCAGGCCTAAACCAGGACTAAACCAGGACTGAACCTGGACTAAACCAGGCCTAAACCAGGACTGAACCTGGATTAAACCAGGACTAAACCAGGACTGAACCTGAACTGAACCAGGACTAAATCAGGACAAAACCAGGACAAAACCAGGACTATATCAGAACTGGACTACAGGTAGACCAGGACTAGAGCAGGACTGAATCAAGACTGAACCAGGACGGAATCAGAACTAAATCGGGATGAAACCAGGACTAAACCAGGACTATATCAGGACTAAACCAGGACTATATCAGGATTAGACCACAGGTAAACCAGGACTGGACAGGACTGAATCAGGACTAAACCATAACGAAACCAGGACTAAACCAGGACTAAACCAGGACTAAACCAGGACTAAACCAGGACTGGACCAGGGGTAAACCAGGACTAGAGCAGGAGATCATCAGATCTCAGGCGGCTTTCACGCCTACACCAAACATAAAAGCATAAATAACTTCATAGTTGATCAAAAACTTGTTTTGCATTAACAGTTTCTTTGTTCTTCATTAGGAAAATGACCAGTTGGAATCACAAAATCGTCCTTGTCGCCAAATAATAACTGTGTATAAATGTGAATATTTGGTGTGAGCCTTTGGCACAGCTGCATTCTTGAAAATAGTTTCTCGTCGTTTCCAGAGACTTTGGATTGAGACTTTTTGGAAAATACTGAACATTTATGATTAGCAACAGGAGTTCTGTATTAGCATTAAAGATGTGGTTTTGATAAAAGATCTTGCAGATACTGGTGGATTAACCACTATAGACACATAAAAATGGTGAACAGAAACGCCTTAAACACCTTATACTGGACGTGCTCTAATACATTTGTTAAGTATATTTATTCTGTTTTCTCTTGGTTCAGTTCGTTTGAGCTGAAGTGTGGTGAGAACTTGGACTGAAACACTTCTAAAAATGGTATGAACTCAAAACTGGACCAAGACCAGGACTAAACCAGGGCAAAATCAACAGGTAAAGTGTTAAAGCTTCAACAAGTCGCTTTAAAAAGTAAAAATCTTGCGTTGTTTTTAAGCTGAAGTTTAAATTTCCATCTCAAACTGTATTATATTGTTTCCTTGTTTCCTGAAGTCAAACACCAAATTTGGTCCGTGCTGGAGTCTTTGTTCTTAACTCTGACCCGGATCTGACCCTGGGACTTCAGACTCAGATCGTATCGGCGGAGAGGACGCCTTTATAAAGTAATGGGAGCGTCCTCTCCGATGATCTAATCTGCACCCAGACACCGAGACTCCAGGTCCTGAAGAAAACCACGGCTGAAACACGACTGAACAACGACTGAAACGCAATGGAAACATGACGGAAACATGACTGAAACACGACTGAAACACGACTGAAACACGACTGAAACACGACTGAAAAACTACTGAAACACGGCTGAAACACGACTGAAAAACTACTGAAACATGGCGGAAACGCGACTGAAATGCAACGGAAACATGACGGAAACACGACTGAAACATGCCTGAAACACGACTGAAAAACTACTGAAACATGGCGGAAACGCGACGGAAACGCGACTGAAACACGCCTGAAACACGACGGAAACACGACTGAAAAACTACTGAAACATGGCGGAAACGCGACTGAAACACGCCTGAAACACGACGGAAACACGACTGAAAAACTACTGAAACATGGCGGAAACGCGACGGAAACGCGACTGAAACGCAACGGAAACATGACGGAAACACGACTGAAACACGCCTGAAACACGACGGAAACACGACTGAAAAACTACTGAAACATGGCGGAAACGCGACTGAAACGCAACGGAAACATGACGGAAACACGCCTGAAACACGACTGAAAAACGACTGAAACACGACGGAAACGCAATGGAAACGCAACGGAAACGCAACGGAAACGCAACGGAAACATGACGCAAACACGACTGAAACACGACTGAAACGCAACTGAAACACGACTGAAACACGACGGAAACACGACTGAAAAACGACTGAAACACGACGGAAACGCAACGGAAACGCAACGGAAACGCAACGGAAACACGACAAAAACACGACGGAAACACGACGGAAACACAACTGAAACACCACGGAAACACGACTGAAACACGACTGAAACACCACGGAAGCACCACGGAAACACCATGGAAACAGGACTGAAACACCGCTAAAACACGGCTGAAACGCGACGGAAACGCAACTGAAATGCAACTGAAACATGACTGAAATGCCATGGAAATGCCACGGAAACGCGACTGAAATGCAACTGAAACACCACTGAAACGCGACGGAAACATGACTGAAACGCGACTGAAACGCCACGGAAATGCCATGGAAACGCCATGGAAACGCGACTGAAGCGCGTCGGAAACGCGACTGAAGCGTGTCGGAAACTCGACTGAAACTCGACTGAAACGTGACTGAAGCGCGTCGGAAACTCGACTGAAACGCGACTGAAACAGATTTTGAATGTTTCTACTGTACTACAGTGTTCTACAGGAGAATGCAATATCTGTTTAAAGCTGCACTGTGGAACTTTCCTGATGCTTTTCTCCAAAGAGATGTTATCACTTTATCTGGAATGTGGAGAGGAAGAGAAGGGAGGGAGAGAGAAAGAGTGATATATAGAGAGAGTGATAGAGATAGAGTCAGAGAGAGAGGTGGAGTGGCAGAAAGAGAGAACGAAAGAGAGAAAAAAGAGACAGAAAGAGAAAGAGAGAAGAGAAAGAGACAGAGACAGACAGAGAGACAGAGAGAGAGAAAAGAAAGAGAGACAGAGAGTGTGACAGACAGAAAGAGAGAGAGAGAGACAGAGAGAGTAATAGAGAGACAGAAAGAAAGAAAGACACAGAAAGAGAGAGATAGAAAGAGACAAACAGAAAGAGAGAAAGAAAGAGAGAGAAAGAAAGACAGAAAGAGAGAAAAAAGAAAGAGACAGAGAGAGGAAAGAAAGAAAGTGAGAGAGAGAGACAAAGAGAGAATGGTATAGAGAGAGAGAGAAAAGAGAGAGACAGAAAGAGAGTGATAGAAAGAGACAGACAGAAAGAGAGAAAGAGAGAGACAGAGAGAGAGAGAAAAGAAAGAGAGACAGAAAGAGTGACAGACACAGAGACAGAAAGAGCAATAGAGACAGAAAGAAAGAAAGAAAGAAAGAAAGAAAAAAGAAAGAGAGACAGACAGAAAGAGAGACAAAAAGAAAGGCACAGAGAAAGAGAGAAAAAGAGAGAAATGATAAAGAGACAAAGAGAGAAGTATAAAGAGAGAGACAGAGCGAGAGTGAGTGACAGAGAGAGAGACAGACAGACTGATAGAGGGAGGGAGGGAGTGAGTGACAGAGAGAGAGACAGACAGACTGATAGAGGGAGGGAGTGAGGGAGTGAGAGGAGAAGCAGACGGTGATAAATGGAGTGATGAAAGAAGAACCGAGCTGGAACAGGGAGGAGAAAAAACTGAGTCTGAAAAACCAAAACAAACAAAGAACCGTGTTTGTGTTTACGACTTTAGTTTCACTTTCCACAGTTTAGTCCACAGAGGGATGTTCTGAGGAGAGGAACGGGGGAGGGAGAGACCTGGTTTAGACCTGGTTTAGACCTGGTTTAGACCTGGTTTAGACCTGGTTTAGACCTGGTTTAGTTCTTACTTAGGTTTATGCCAGTTTGGTTTAGTCCTGGTTTCATTGTGGTTCTAGTCTTGGCACAGTCCTGATATTAACCTGATTTAGTCCTAGTTTAGTCCTAGTATGGACCTAGTTTAGTTCTGATTTAGTCCTGGTTTAGATCTAGTTTAGTCCTGGTTTAGATCTAGTTTAGTCCTGGTTTAATCCTACAATGGACTTAATTTAGTCTTGGTTTAGTCCTGGTTCACTCCTCGCTGTTTAGTCCTGGTTTAGTCTTGGTTTAGTCCTGGTTTAGATCTAGTTTAGACCTGGTTTAGTCCTGGTTTAGTCCAGGTTTAGTCCAGGTAGGCATTAGTCCAGTTTCAGTCCTAGTTCAGACCTGGTTTTGGCCTTTTCAGCTCAAATTGCTGCGTTCAAAACAAACTCTGGCCTCATTGTGACACTCGTGCTGCTCTATAAAAACACACAGAGTCCAGTCCTGGTCCTGGTCCAGGGTTTTGACCAGTCCTGGTCCTGGTCCAGGGTTTTGACCAGTCCTGGTCCTGGTCCAGGGTTTTGACCAGTCCTGGTCCTGGTCCAGGTCTGAGCTGATCCTGTTTGATGAGAGCAGCTGTTTGATGCTGAGAGATGCTGGATTTTGTCGAAATAATTTGGCAAAAACGGAGTCACTTTTCCTTTGTAAAACGTCAGAGTCTCCGGCAGCTGTGAGGAAAGAAGCACGAATAAAACCGAGAAACGAGAAGATAAAAACATTTAATGTGAACAAAAGAGTCTGAACTGAACCTGGACTAAACCAGGACTGAACCAGGACTGAACCAGGACTGAACCAGGACTGAACCAGGACTGAACCAGGACTGAACCAGGACTGAACCAGGACTAAACCAGGGCTAAACCAGGACTAAACCAGGGCTAAACCAGGACTAAACCAGGGCAAAACCAGGACTAAACTGGGTCTAAACTGGGACTAAACCAGGTCTAAACCAGGACTAAACTAGGACTAAACTGGGACTAAACCAGGTCTAAACCAGGACTAAACCAGGGCTAAACTAGGACTAAACTAGAACTAAACCAGGACTAAACCAGGACTAAACCAGGGCTAAACTAGGACTAAACTAGAACTAAACCAGCACTAAACCAGGACTAAACTAGAACTAAACCAGGACTAAACCAGGACTAAACCAGGGCTAAACTAGGACTAAACTAGAACTAAACCAGGACTAAACCAGGACTAAACCAGGACTAAACCAGGGCTAAACCAGGACTAAACTGGGTCTAAACCTGGACTAAACCAGGGCTAAACTAGGA
>CM068366.1:4886030-4953530 GCA_034769755.1 Odontamblyopus lacepedii
CTAAACCAGGACTAAGTCAAGACTGAAGTTGGACTAAACCAAGTCCAAGAATGGAACTAAAGCAGGACGAAAGTGAAGTGAAAAAGTGAAAATCAGGACTAAATCAGGACTAAACCAGGACTAAATCAGGACTAAACCAGGACTAAACCAGGAGCAGGACTAGTCCGAGTCCCCTCCCCCTGTGTCTCTTGTCTGTTCACATGTTTTTCTGTCGCTCTCGCTGCTCGTTTCAGTTTCTAACACAGATTCCCTCCCGTCCATCACCATGTCTCCATTAAACCTCCCGTCACATCTAAAGCGCTACAGTCCCACACACACTGCTCCTGTCTGCTCCTGTCTGCTCCTGTCTGCTCCTGCCGCCTCCTGTCAGCGCCTGGGATTAGCATGGACGCTAACGGCGGACACTTCGGGATTCCAGCCGGTTCAGCCAAAACAAACCAAAACTACAAGTGACGTAAACAACATCCCAGAGACGGAACAGAGGTGGTTTTGTTGGAACGAAGCGAAAACAAAATGAGAAAGTCCAAAAAAAAAAAAAACAGAAAGAAAAGCTGATTCAAACGGGTCGTCTGCGTTTGACCCGTCCTTCAGGGTCTCCGGGCTGGTTTAGGGTTGACAATTATATCGAAAATCAGATACGAATCGAGTATCGAAACTAGATTCTCATTTAAACGTGGACTGTGTAATTTTTCAGCTGCTCGTTTCTATAGATGTGTCACACTGACCACGTTTGCCTGATGTTTTTTAACTGTTTCTGAATTAAATAGTTTGGAATTCAAATATTCTCCTTGGAGTTTCCATGGAAATAATAATTCTGAGTTTAGGTTTCCATGGAAAACACGTTAAATCGTCTTTATTTAATCCCGCTCGACATCTGGGGGTGGGGAAGGGTTCTGATCGGACAGCGACACCAACGATCTGTCATCTCGGTTTGTCGTTACGCCGCCGACACAAACGCGATCCGAACTTTTCCCGCGGTCGTTCAGATGATAATGAAGCGGCAGCTGGAGAATTCCCTCCTCACGCTTTACGTCTGTGAGCTGAGGAGGAGAAGGGAAGAGTGTGGGAGAAGGAGGAAGAAGACAAACTGAGTCTGAGGCTGCCACACCTCAGCCCACTCCCACATCCCGCTCACAAATCCAAAGAGACGTGGAGGAAAGTCCCGAGAGACGACTGGAGGAGCCGGATCAGAAGGACGAGCCAACGAGCACCAACCACCGGGATTATTTTGGAGAAGAAGAAACGTTTACATGATCCAGGAAGAAATTAATTCAGCTTTAAAATCGGAATAAACCCACTGACTTTATCATCATTTACATTCGGAATTAAGGGTTTACATGGTCTTTTCAAAGCATTTTTTTACTCAGAATCAAATTATTTTTACTCAGAATTAAAGCTCTCATGCAAACGTGGCAAATGTTCTGCCTGGAATGTTCCGCAGTGTGTCTTTAAACATCTCTACTTTACATTTATTCAATTACAGGTGGATTTAGAGCTCAAAAATACCAAGAAAAAGAGACATTCTGACTCTAAAACAGGACTGAACAAGGACTAAACCAGGACCAAACCAGGACCAAACCAGGACCAAACCAGGACTAAACCAGGACTAAACCATGACTGGAACAGGACCAAACCAGGACTAAAGCCAGACTAAACCATTACTAGATTTCATAGCTCAAAAATACCTAGGAAAACAGGCGTTCTGACTGTGAGCGGGGGTCGCCTCTCCACAGATCTGACCTGTAACTCGGTCTGGTTCGGTCTCCATGACGATAGAAAGGTTTAATCTCATACTGTGGGACATTCCAGACAAAACACTAGCATCTCCGTGGTAAAAAGCGTTTGACGGACTTGCCCTGGTGCACGATCTCTGCTTGTCTCCATTTGAGGATATACACGTTTAATGCCGTACTGTGGGACATTTCACACAGTAAGTCTAGCCCGGGGTCTGCAGCGAAGCACCATGGGAATTTTCCGTATAAATTTCAGTTCGTTGAGGTCAGGTCCGTGAGTCAGAGCTGGAAAAGTGGTGTTTTCCTTCCGATGGAACCGAATCAAACGGCGGCTGCTTCAGTATCAGGACCTGGAGCTGTTAAAGGCACTGAGAGGATTTCCACATGAGGCCTGCCGCCACTTCACCGGGAGGTTAAGGGTTAGATTCCTCTGGGAGTGTGCGCGAGTATAGACCATGGATAAACCAGGACTAAACCAGACTAAACCAGGACTAAAACAGGTCTAAACCAGGACTAAAACAGGTCTAAACCAGGACTAAAACAGGTCTAAAACCAGGACCAAACCAGGACTGTAAGACTTTAATATTCCTGAACCATTTATTGTACAGTACCGCAGTCATGTTTACAGTCAACTAAAGGAGGACTAAACCAGGTCTAAACCAAAACTACACCAGGACTAAACCAGGACTAAACCTGGACTACGCCAGGACTACACCAGGACTAAACCTGGACTAAACCAGGACTGTAAGACTTTAATGTTGCTGCCCCATATATTGTACAGTACAACAGTCATATTTACAGTAAACAAAGACCAAACCAGGTCTAAACCAGGTCTAAACCCGGTCTAAACCCGGTCTAAACCCGGTCTAAACCCGGTCTAAACCCGGTCTAACCCCGGTCTAAGCCCGGTCTAACCCCGGTCTAACCCTGGTCCAAACCCCGGCCGCTGCAGTCCCGTAGATCGTAGAGTGTAACAGACTTGTGGCCTTCCTCTGGTCTGGAGTTCACATCACACACACACTTCCTCTCCCGCTCTTTTATGATTATTCCACCTTCTCTTTTCGGTCACTCAGCACAAAACTCTGCTCTGGTGTGGGAGGCGCCGTATGGGAGTCTACTGTAGGAAATACCCTCCCTGAGAGCAGCACGTGAGACACTCTCACTCCAAACACAGGAAACACACAAACTTTAGTGTTAGACATTTGGGGCAAGTGTTTAACGCTCCGATATTTCACTAAACTGGACTCTGTGAGGTTAAATCCTGTTAGAAACCAGAACTAAACCAGAACTAAACCAGAACTAAACCAGGACAAAACCAGGTCTAAACCAGGACTGAACCAGGACTAAACCAGAACTAAACCAGGACTGAACCAGGACTAAACCAGAACTAAACCAGGTCTAAACCAGGACTGAACCAGGACTGAACCAGAACTAAACCAGGACAAAACCAGGTCTAAACCAGGACTGAACCAGGACTGAACCAGAACTAAACCAGGTCTAAACCAGGACTGAACCAGAACTAAACCAGGACAAAACCAGGTCTAAACCAGGACTGAACCAGGACTGAACCAGAACTAAACCAGGTCTAAACCAGGACTGAACCAGGACTGAACCAGAACTAAACCAGGTCTAAACCAGGACTGAACCAGAACTAAACCAGGACAAAACCAGGTCTAAACCAGGACTGAACCAGGACTGAACCAGGACTGAACCAGGACTAAACCAGGACAAAACCAGGTCTAAACCAGGACTGAACCAGGACTGAACCAGGACTGAACCAGGACTAAACCAGGACAAAACCAGGTCTAAACCAGGACTGAACCAGGACTGAACCAGGACTGAACCAGGACTAAACCAGGACAAAACCAGGACAAAACCAGGTCTAAACCAGACCTAAACCAGGACTAAACAAGGACCAAACCAGGGTCTAAACCAGAGTCTAAACCAGGACTAAACCAGGACTAAACCAGGGCTAAACCAGGACTAAACCAGGGCTAAACCAGGACTAAACCAGGTCTAAACCAGACCTAAACCAGGACTAAACAAGGACCAAACCAGGGTCTAAACCAGAGTCTAAACCAGGACTAAACCAGGACTAAACCAGGACTAAACCAGGGCTAAACCAGGACTAAACCAGGGCTAAACTAGGAATAAACCAGGACTAAACCAGAGTCTAAACCAGGACTAAACCAGGTCTAAACCAGGACTACTGTTGTCTGGTATAAAGTAGTTTTTATCAGTCAGATTTCCAGTGGATCTTTCACAATATATTTCCCTATTTTGATATATTTTTATTTTATTTTATCTGATTTACTTTGGCTTTAAACAGTCAAAACTACTAAAATAAATCCACATTTTCGGGTCAAATCTGTTTCAAAAGTCTTTCGTGTTCATGTACTTTCTTCCGTTCTGGTTTTAAGCGTCAGGTTTGTACGTGTTTAACCTGTCACCTCTTAATCCCCTGTGTTAATTTCCTCTTCTTAAATTAATCTTTCGTTATTAAAAGAGAGATTAGGCGTCAGGTTTTTTCCTTTTCACACAATGGGAGGTCTGAGGTGAGCAGGTGGAGGAGGCTTTATTTACCGGGACATTATTAAAGCGCAGTGGAGTCTGCGGTTCTGCTACAGCCACTTCACATTTTCCGAACATTTGTGTAGATTTAACTCCCGCTGAGGAGAAGGCACGAACCAGACTAAGACTAAACCAGGACTAGACCAGGACTAGACCAGGACTAAACCAGGGCTAAGCCAGGGCTAAACCAGGACTAAACCAGGACTAAGCCAGGGCTAAACCAGGTCTAAACCAGGGCTAAACCAGGGCTAAACCAGGCTTAGACCAGGACTAAACCAGGACTAAACCAGGACTAAGCCAGGGCTAAACCAGGGCTAAACCAGGACTAAACCAGGACTAAACCAGGACTAAACCAGGTCTAAACCAGGTCTAAACCAGGGCTAGACCAGGACTAAACCAGGGCTAAACCAGGGCTAAACCAGGCTTAGACCAGGACTAAACCAGGACTAAACCAGGACTAAGCCAGGGCTAAACCAGGTCTAAACCAGAACTAAACGAGGGCTAAACCAGGACTAAACCAGGACTAAACCAGGACTAAACCAGGACTAAGCCAGGAGTAAACCAGGTCTAAACCAGAACTAAACAAGGGCTAAACCAGGGCTAAACCAGGACTAAACCAGGACTAAACCAGGGCTAAACCAGGGCTAAACCAGGGCTAGACCAGGACTAAACCAGGACTAAACCAGGACTAAGCCAGGGCTAAACCAGGTCTAAACCAGAACTAAACGAGGGCTAAACCAGGACTAAACCAGGACTAAACCAGGACTAAACCAGGACTAAGCCAGGGGTAAACCAGGTCTAAACCAGAACTAAACAAGGGCTAAACCAGGACTAAACCAGGGCTAAACCAGGGCTAAACCAGGACTAAACCAGGACTAAACCAGGACTAAACCAGGGCTAAACCAGGTCTAAACCAGAACTAAACGAGGGCTAAACCAGATGACTAAACAAGGACTAACTAGGCGTTAAACCAGGGCAAAACTAGGACTAAATCAGGACTATAACAGTAGTCCCGGTGCTGCTGTGGCAGAGTGGTTAGCCTGTGCCTCCCCTCTGTCAGGAGGTGGTGGGTTGGACTCTCCTCTGTCATGTTGTCAGGTTTGTTTATTAAACCTGTGTCACCGGAGCCTTTAAACATAATAAACCTGTTGGATTTGGACGTTTGGTTTGGCTCAGGGCGAGAGGACGGAGACAGAACGGACGAGTGCGGTCGGACTGTGGCCCAGCGGGAATGACAAGAGAATATACGTCCTGCACTTCCATGTACGGGGACTTTAACGGGAATTAGATTACGCAAAACTGACTCTGCGAGGTTTAAGTCGGGTTATAAAGTCGTTTCCTGCTAAAAAACAGACCTGGAGTTTGGGAGATGTTTGAGTAACACTTTATTATTATGTCATGAAGTGACATTTATTTTTGGTCTAGTCCTGGTTTAGTCCTGGTTTAGACCTGGTTTAGCCTTAGTTTAGTCCTGGTTTAGCCTTAGTTTAGTCATGGTTTAGCCTTAGTTTAGTCATGGTTTAGACCTGGTTTGATCCTGGTGTAGTCCTAGTTTAGTCCTGGTTTAGTCCTGGTTTAGCCCTGGTTTAGCCCTGGTTTAGTCCTGGTTTAGCCTTAGTTTAGTCATGGTTTAGTCCTAGTTCAGTCCTGGTTTAGTCCTGGTTTAGTCCTGGTTTAGTCCTGGTTTAGTCCTGGTTTAGTCCTGGTTTAGTCCTAGTTTAGTCCTGGTTTAGTCCTGGTTTAGTCCTGGTTTAGTCCTGGTTTAGTCCTAGTTCAGTCCTGGTTTAGTCCTGGTTTAGTCCTGGTTTAGTCCTGGTTTAGTCCTGGTTTAGTCCTGGTTTAGTCCTGGTTTAGTCCTGGTTTAGCCCCGGTTTAGTCCTGGTTTAGTCCTGGTTTAGTCCTAGTTTAGTCCTGGTTTAGTCCTGGTTCAGTCCTGGTTCAGTCCTGGTTCAGTCCTGTCGAAAACCCCTTGTATCTGAACTCACAGATGTTTGATTTAAAGTTCACGTGGGGTTAAAGACTCGTCGTTTTTCACACACTCCCTGAGAACAGAACGTAAACATAACGTGTGTTTAATCCTCATGTCGGACTGAGCCAAACACGAGCGGGATCTTGGTCCGGGTCCAGGTCCCGTTTGTCAGCGCGTCCGAGGAGCTGAACCCACACGTCTGGAGATTCATGTCTGGGATTAAACTGAAGCGAAACTGGGTCAAACTTCACAGCTGACGTCAACTTTCTCCAGTGCAGCGACGCTAACTGAAGGCACTGCTCTGTCTGAGGCTCTGACAGACTGAAACGCCACGATAAAAGGAAAGAAAATAAAAATAAACAGTTATTATCATTATCTTTTTGTATTTTTTGTATTTAATTTGATAATTTTTGTGTTTAATATTTATTTATTTATTTTTGTATTTAATTATTATTTCTTTTTTTGTATTTTATTTTAATTTAATTTATTTTTTTATTTTTTATTTATTCTATTTTTATTGTCCATATATGGTTTATTTTGAGATTAGGATTTTTTGCATAGGAAATGTTTTCTTAAATCAAAACAAAAAGTAAAGGTGCACTACAAAACTTTTTGGTTGGGGGTTGTTTCTATGGATACGTCATTGCCCTGGAATGTTCCACAATGTGACTTTAAACAGCTGTACTTTACATTTATTTAATTACAGGCGGTTTTATAGCATAAAAACATAGAAAAACAGACATTCTGACTGTGAGCGGGGTCGCCTCTCCACAGATCTGACCTGGAACGTGGTTTTGGTCTCCATGAAGATAGTCCTGGTTTAGTCCTAGTTTAGCCCTGGTTTAGTCCGAGTTTAACCCTGGTTTGGACCTGGTTTAGCCTTAGTTTAGTCCTGGTTTAGCCTTAGTTTAGACCTGGTTTAGCCTTAGTTTAGACCTGGTTTAGCCTTAGTTTAGCTCTGGTTTAGCCTTAGTTTAGCCCTGGTTTAGCCTTAGTTTAGCCCTGGTTTAGCCTTAGTTTAGACCTGGTTTAGCCTTAGTTTAGACCTGGTTTAGCCTTAGTTTAGCCCTGGTTTAGCCTTAGTTTAGCCCTGGTTTAGCCTTAGTTTAGCCCTGGTTTAGCCTTAGTTTAGCCCTGGTTTAGCCTTAGTTTAGCCCTGGTTTAGCCTGGTTTTTGAGCTGATATTTTCAATGTTTTTGAGTGGATATTTTCAGTGTTTTTGAGCAGATATTTTCAGTGTTTTTGAGCAGATATTTTCAGTGTTTTTGAGCAGATATTTTCAGTGTTTTTGAGTGGATATTTTCAGTGTTTTTGAGCAGATATTTTCAGTGTTTTTGAGCAGATATTTTCAGTGTTTTTGAGCAGATATTTTCAGTGTTTTTGAGCAGATATTTTCAGTGTTTTTGAGCAGATATTTTCAGTGTTTTTGGGCAGATATTTTCAGTGTTTTTGAGCAGATATTTTCAGTGTTTTTGAGCAGATATTTTCAGTGTTTTTGAGCAGATATTTTCAGTGTTTTTGAGCAGATATTTTCAGTGTTTTTGAGCGGATATTTTCAGTGTTTTTGAGCGGATATTTTCAGTGTTTTTGAGCAGATATTTTCAGTGTTTTTGAGCAGATATTTTCAGTGTTTTTGAGCAGATATTTTCAGTGTTTTTGAGCAGATATTTTCAGAGCTGCGTCGTCATTTTTAAGTTAGAAATGATTAAATGTTTGTGAAAAACGACGAGCACTTTGGGATTTCTGGGTTGGACTGGGGTGAAGTTAAGTAATCGAACATCTGCAGAGAGAACAAGAGACGCCCATGGATTCCACACACGCTAACGCTAACACTAAAGCTAATGCTAACGCTAACGCTAGACTAATGCTAACGCTAACGAGGCATTTAGAAAAGGTCAAAATAACATCGAGACGATTCTTGTGTCAATCACGGCCAAGTGTCTGTACGTCTGTGTTTACACAGCGATTAGGAACAGAGGAGAGGAAGGAAAGAGGAGGAGAACAGGAGGAAGGGAGAGAGGGAGGGGAGAGGGGGAAGGAGGGAGAGAGAGAGAGGGAGGGGGGAGAGAGAGAAAGACAGAGGAGTGAAGAAGAGAGAGGGAAAGAGGGGAAAGGAGAGAGAGAGACAGAGGGGTGAAGAAGAGAGAGGGAAAGAGGAGAAAGGAGAGAGAAAGACAGAGGAGTGAAGAAGAGAGAGGGAAAGAGGGGAAAGGAGAGAGAGAGAGGTGAAAAAGAGAGAGGGAAAGGAGAGAGAGAGAAAGACAGAGGGGTGAAGAAGAGAGAGAGCAGATGGATAAAGGGGAGAAAGAGAGACGGGAGTAGATGGAGAGAGAAAGAGGGAGGAGGGGTGCAGGAAAACAAAAAAGAGGGGGGTGGAGGAGAGAGAGAAACAGACGGTGAAGAGAGAGAGGGAGAGGGGTGAACCAAAGAGAAAGAAATAGAAAGAAGACAGAAAGAAGGAGAGAAAGCAAGGGAGTGTGAGAGAGAAGGAGAAGAGAGACGGATGAACAAGTAGAAGAGAGAGAAAGAAAGAGAGAAGAGTGCGAGAAAGATGGAGAGAAGAGAAGAAAGACGGAGGCAGATGGACGAGGAGGGAAAGAGGGATAGAGAGAAGGGGGTGAAGGAGAGAGAGAGATGGAGAGACAAAGGGAAAAAAAAGAGAGAGAAGGGAGGGTGAAGGAGAGAGAGACAGAGAGAGAAAGCGATAGGATCTGTGCAGGAAAATAAGAGAAAGGATGAAGAGAGAGATAGAAAGAAGACAGAAAGAAGGAGAGAAAGCGAGGGCGTGTGAGAGAGAAAGAGAAGGGAAAAAGAGAAAGGGTGAAGAGAGAGAAAGGTAGAAAGAAAGAAGGAGAGAAGCAATGGAGTGTGAGAGAAAAGAAGGATGGATGGATAAAAAAGTAGAAGAGAAAGAAAGAAAGAAAGACAGAAAAGAGATGGAAGCAGATGGGCGAGGAGGAAAAGAGAGAGAAGAGAGAAAAGGATACTATAGAAAGAGAAAGGAGAGAGAAAACAAGGGAAACAAGTAGAAGAGAAGGATGGAGGAAGGAGGAGGAGGAGGAGGGGATCAAGACACAACAGCCTGGATCTGCTGAACTTGTACTTTTACTGTTTATCCAACTGGAATATCCCCTCCTCTCTTTCTCTTTCTCTCTTTTCTCCTTCTTTTCTCCCCCCTCACACCCCCTCCTCTCTTTCTCTCTTTTCTCCTTCTTTTCTCCCCCCTCACACCCCCTCCTATCTTTCTCTTTCTCTCTTTTCTCCCCCTCACACCCCCTCCTCTCTTTTCTCCTTCTTTTCTCCCCCCTCACACACCCTCCTCTCCTCTCTTTCTCTCTTTTCTCCTTCTTTTCTCCCCTCTCACACCCCCTCTCTTCTCTCTCCTCTCTTCTGTCTCTCCGCAGACAGAGGAAACAGAGGGAAATCCCGGGTGGACTGATAGACGGGGAGCGGCAGCCGGGCCAGACCTTTTCAGCACTAAACACTTGACCAGAAAAGTTCCACAGTGCAGCTTTAAAGTCCCCATATCCCACTGTTATTTTCTGATCTGTTCTAATGTCGTTTCCTCATCACTAACAGACCTGGAGTTGTGTTTTGTTTTTGTTTCATTCGCACACGTTAAACACACAAAAGCTGCGCATATTTACACTTTAGAGTTTTTCTCTCAAACTGAAAACACTCTGTTCCACTTTGTGATGTCATCCTTTAATACAGGAAGTGCTCGATTGTGTTTTTAAACTCCACGCACCTTCACTAGAATCACATGGATCATTTAAAAAGTGTGTGAATGAAACAAAACACAACTCCAGGTCTGTTTTTGAGGAGGAAACTACATTTTTTACATGACTTCAAGCTCAAAAAAATACAAAAATAAACTTTAATTCTCAGATATAATTGTGCTTTTCTGCTCTGCGTTTCTAAACTGATAATAGTTCTATTTTAGGTCTAGTTTAGTCCTGGTTTAGTCCTGGTTTAGTCCTGGTTTAGACCTGATATTGTTCTATTTTAGCTCTAGTTTAGTCCTGGTTTAGTCCTGGTTTAGTCCTGGTTTAGTCCTAGTTTAGACCTGATTTAGACCTGATATTGTTCTACCTTAGACCTGATTTAGTCCTGGTTTAGACCTGGTTTAGTCCTGATATAGTCCTAGTTTACACTTGGTTTAGACCTGATAAAAGTTCTACTTTAGCCCTAGTTTAGTCCTGGTCTAGTGCTGGTTTAGTCTTGATATAGTCCTAGTTTAGACCTGATTTAGACCTGATGTTGTTCTACTTTAGCCCTGGTTTAGACCTGATATAGTCCTGGTTTAGACCTGAAATAGACCTGATATTGTCCTGGTTTAGTCCTGGTCAAAACAGGGACTTTTGGGACATTTCTTCCTAAAGCGGAGCTGAAAACTCTTCCTTTAAGACAAACGTACAGAGTAAAGTGTTCGGCTTCAGCCTATGACACCATCTGAACCATAAGAGCCGCGCTACAGCTTTTCCATGACCACAGCGTCTGCTTTAGTGGATACGGTGAAGTGTGGACCACCTCGGCTCTGTCCTCGTGTCCTCGTGTCCTCGTGTCCTCGTGTCCTCGTCTCCTCCTCGTGTAGCGCTGACTGGAGCTTTTAGCGTTCACAGGTAATTTTTACAGGCTGTTTACGGGGACAGAGGAATGTGACTGCAGGACACACGGGGACAAGGCCGACAGGAGAGGCCCGGGTTTATAATGTGTTTAGAGGCTGTGAGAAACGCCGAAACAGGACTAAACCAGGACTAAAAACAGGACTAAACCAGGTCAAAACAAGGACTAAAGTTGGACTATACCAGGTCAAAACCAGGTCTGCACTAGGACTGAACCAGGACTAAACCAGGACTAAACCCAGGACTCAACCCAGGACTAAATCCGGACTAATGCAAAACTGAACCAAGACTAAAGCAGGTCAAAACCCGGTGTAAACCAGAAATAAACCAGGGTTAAACCAGGTCAAAACCAGGCCTAAACCAGGACTAAAACAGGTCAAAAACAGCACTAAAGTAGGATTTAAGCAGGAGTAAAACAGGACTAAAGCAGGGCTAAAAACAGGACTAAACCAGGTCAAAACAAAGACTAAAGTTGGACTATACCAGGTCAAAACCAGGTCTGCACTAGGACTGAACCAGGACTAAACCAGGACTAAACCCAGGACTCAACCCAGGACTAAATCCGGACTAATGCAAAACTGAACCAAGACTAAAGCAGGTCAAAAACCGGTGTAAACCAGAACTAAACCAGGGTTAAACCAGGTCAAAACCAGGTCTAAACCAGGACTAAAACAGGTCAAAAACAGGACTGACCCAGGACTAAACCAGGACTACAAACAGGACTAAAACAGCACTAAAGTAGGATTTAAGCAGGAGTAAACCAGGACTAAAGCAGAACTAAACCTGGTCAAAAACAGGACTAAACAGAGACTAAAACCAGGACTAAAGCAGGACTAAACCAGGACTAATGCACGTCTAAAGAAGGTCTAAACCAGGACTAATATAAGACTAAACCAGGACTAAGTGAGGACTAAAATCTGACAAAATCAGGACTAAATAAGGCGCCTTAATTAGGATCTTAACTCAGGTCTACTCTTGGTCTAAAACAGGACTAAAAGAGGTCTAAAATGGGCTAACCCTGCCACAATTTAAACATTATTGTGAGCCGGCTCCCCCTCCACAGAACTGACCTGTAATCAGAAAAGTTTCACAGTAGATCTTAAACTAGTTCTATCCTTGGACTAAACCAGGGCTAAACAAATCAGGTATAAACTAGAACTAAACCAAGACTAAAGACACAAAACAGACAATTTATAGTTTGAAATTAAACCCAACCAGGACTAAACCAGAACCAATGAAAACTACATCAGGTTTAAAGTCTAAAATACAGATTCAAACTAAACCAGGACTAGTTAAAACTACATCAATTAGTCCTGGTTTAGACTTGGTTTAGGTCAAATCTGAGACTAAACCAGGACTAAACCAGGTGTAAACTGGAAAAAGCAGCAGTATATGTCTAACGCAGGCCTGACATGGAGAACATAAACATAAGCATAAAAAAATCTGCAGACAATACTAAAAAGAAACATGCGGTTAAAGCTAAAAGTGGCAGCGTCTTCAGCTCCCTGCCCAGACTTTCCCTCTCGTCACAGAAGTGTAAGAAGTGCACGGGGGAAATACTCAGGTTTTATGTGAGAAAAGTCAAGATCTCATGGACCAAACTGCAACCGCAAGCAGCGAAACGAGCAGTTAGCAAAGAGCAACAGTGTTTACGTTCAGTGAAACCAACCTGGGCTAGCGGCTTATAGCCCTGCAGTGCACAGGGCTGAGGGAACACATCAGGCAGGTGTGAAGATACAGTGAGCCTCAATAAATACTGTTTCTGTGCAGAAAAACAAGAACTCACACTGTTACTGCCTCCACTCAGAAAACACACAGGAAGATAAAGTGATTAAGAAGTAGAGAAGTAGTAGTAGTAGCTGTAGTAGTAGTAGTAGTAGTAGTAGTAAAGGTGGTAGTAGTAGTAGTTGTAGTAGTAGTAGTAGTAGTAGTAGTAGTCGTAGTTTTAGTTGTAGCTGTAGTAGTAGAAGTAGTAGTAGTAATAGTAGTATTAGTATTAGCAATAGTAGTATTAGTATTAGCAGTAGTAGTAGTAGTAATAGTAGTATTAGTATTAGCAGTAGTAGTATTAGTAGTAGTAGTAGTAATAGTAGTATTAGTATTAGCAGTAGTAGTAATAGTACTATTAGTAGTAGCAGCAGTAGTAGTAGTAGCAGTAGTAGTAGTAGTAATAGTAGTATTAGTATTAGCAGTAGTAGTATTAGTATTAGCAGTAGTAGTAGTAGTATTAGCAGTAGTAGTAGTAGTATTAGCAGTAGTAGTAACATTGTAGGATAGAGTGAATTTGTAGTTGTTTCAGTCACGTCCCCTGGTACAGGAAGTGCGCTCTTGAGAACAGGAAATGAGCTTTGCCCGATAGCGGCTCGTTAAAGGGACACAGAGGTGGGTCTTAAAGGGGCGGCGTGGGTGGTGGGGGGGAAGGGTGGGTCTGGTACAATAGGTGTGACCGTGTGAACTCGGACGTGACTTTAACCGGATGGGCCGGATTTAAAGAGCCTCCCTCTGGACTCTGGGCGAAGTGGGTTAAACGCGTTCATGTGATAAGTGCAGTTTAACCCCAGCTGGAGTTTTCTGTGGAGCCGATGTTGAGCTGGTTTACGGTTCAGATCTCTAATTACTGGACTTATCCCACGGCGTTTGCCTCCAGTCAAACGAGGCTCACTGCGGCTACATTGATTCATGGACAAAACAGTGAAATAAACAGCAGGATCGGGGTGAGAGCGGGTTAACACCAACATTTAACACCAAAATGACAAATCTTAGAGCACAGTCGATGGAGCCAGAGGTGTGTCCATGCTCACTTTGTGTCCTAGTGATTAAGCTAAGTTAATTTATATAAACAGCGCAAACAAAACAACCTCGTCTCTGTCAGTACACAGAGATCAACACATTTATTAGACACCACCGAGTAGAAGGAGTTTGCTGCTGTCATGCGTAATTTAACAGTTTTCCTGTTTACCAAAGTATCTTTTTGTTTCTATAATGGTTAAACCCTGAAGACCTAAGGGCAATTTTAGTACATTTCTCCTCGCCTGGATTTTTTTCTTAATTTTGCTTTTAAAACTGCCCCTTTTGCCCCATAATGAAGTGTTTTACCTCCTTTTGTTCAGTCCAACCTGTTATTTCACAATCTGCTGCTGTAGTTGTGTCATGAGGCTGTGATAAAAGCTACAGGACCAGAAATAGAGACAAAAAAAGAAAAAAACAGAAACTAAAATCCACACTCTTTTATACAAAACACACAGCAAACATGTAGAAACAACTTTTTTGGATATAAAAAATCCTTAATTTAGGGCCTTAGCTACAAAAATGCAAAATATCAAGTCTGTAAGTAAATTAAAAATCTCCTTATTGCCCTAAAAACATAAAAAAAAGTGTAATCGCTCCATGAGTTTCCTGGTCCAGTCCTGGAAACAGCTCCTGTCAGGTCCAGGGCCAGAGCCACAGCACTTCTGCATTTCCCTGGTGTTTATTACATTTGGATTTGTAAGTTTTGAGCGAAATAAACATTTAAATAAAAATAGCAAAGGGATGAGCAATTACGCACACCAAGATGTGTCATTTTCCATGTATGTGAGAATAAACTGCACTTAGAGCGACTTTTTCAGTCGTTCTAAACACACACAGTCAGAGGAGTCGACCATCTTGACTCACTTCACTCTTTGGCAAAGTTTGGCTCGATCAAAATGGACGGAGCGCATGAGTTTGGGGAAAACAAAGTTCCTGTTGGACACTCGTTTTGCTCACGTCATCACACAGCGTGAGTGTGACGTAGGATAAAGCCGCAGAAATGTACAGAAACCTCTATGTCTGCACTTTCAGAGGGGAAAAGGAAGTTTCTGTTTGTTACGGTTAGAAAGTTCTGCGCGGTTATAGAAACATATTCCTCGGAGTCGTATACGATACTGTAGGTCTTCGAGCGTTAATCTGTCAGTGTATGCAAAATGACATCTTTAATGCTAAAACATAACTATTGTTCATCCATCCATTTTCTTCCTCTTATCCGGGGCTGGGTCGTGGGGGCAGGGACTCTCAGACTTCCTACACCCTAGACACTTCCTCCCGCTCCTCCAGGGGGACCCCAAGGTGTTCCCAGGCCCAGAGACATGGTCCCTCCAGCGAGTCCTGACTCTACTCCGAGCTCCTCCCCCCGACGCTGCACCGATCCTCCTGTCGATCTCACGCTCTCGCTGCCTCAAGTATAACTACTGTTGCTCATCATACATTTTCAAGTTTAATGTTTTCCAAAAAGTGCACCAAAGTCTCATCCAAAGCAAGTCTCTGGGAACATCGTTTGGAACTCGATAACAAAAGAAACTTTGCAAAACTACATAATGCAACAGGAATGCAGCTGTTATCTGCGCCAAATATTCACATTTTTCATTATTATTTATCATCAACAAGGACTATTTTGTTATTCCAATTGGTCATTTTCTTACAAGTCTTAACAAGTTTTTAAAATACTATTCACTTATTTATGTTTTCCTGTTTCCGTGACAGGTCGTCTAATACATTTGTTGAGCTCTGTAAATAAACAAAAGTGGGATGTTTTTTGCACTGTAGCTTCAGAACGTGGTGCGATTATTTAAAAAGACGTGTTGTGCTACAATCTATGACACCCGTGGATCATTCGGCTAGAATTTGTACGTTTTAAATCACAAAATTGATGTAAAACGTCAATAAAACGATCAAGTTGGAACCCAATGAGGTGTTAAACTCTATTTGCACGGGATAAGCACAACCGGGGGACGTCTGGTAATTTGCAAATTCCCGCTCCAGGTCTGAAAAGTCCGTAAATTACTCTATTTTACTGACCTTGACGAAGAGAAAAGAACATGGAAAGAAAAGGAAAGAGATGGAAAAGACGCAACAAACACTGAGATGCAGATTCACACGGGACAAATATCATCACCGGACGATATAAAGTAGGTAATTTGTGGTGGAATTTTCACCGATTAAGAAAATAAACCTGTAGAAGTACGTCACAGCGGTGGAGAAAACGGCGGTAAATCGGAACAGGGACGTCTTGAATACAGAATAAAAACGACTCAAACTGTCACGGTTTGAGTGTGGTTGAGGACCCCAAAGCAGAGACATAGGCGCAGGTAGATGTTTAAACAGGTTTATTGCCGGGATTGTAGGATGTGGTGATGGGAACAGGCTGGAGACATAGACGGAGGGAAGACACTGGGGTAGACTCACGGGTAGACTCACAGGTAGACAGACTGGACAACAAGGTCCGGCAGGATGACGTGGACAAGCAGGACGACGACGTGGACGTGGACATAGACAAGCAGGACGAGGACGTAGACGAGGGATAGAGAAGGAATGAACTGACAGAGAACAAAGGATCGGGACAGAACTAAGTAGTGGAGCTGATTAGACAATTAGCTGCAGGTGAACCACCGAGCAGGTGATCCACACTGCAGCATTAGCCCAGCCACACCCCCAGAGGAGCAGACAGACACAGAAGGGAGGGGGAACACACAACAAACACCAAACCCTGACACAAACGTGAATCACCCTAAATACAACTTTAACTCTTGCCTGAACAGTTTATTTATGACTGAGACAAAGTGCCCGTAAACCTGAGCGGGACGTTTCACTTCACGGTGGCTCAGAGGGACAAAAGGCATCCGCACTTTTGTTTGAGTTTTACAGTTCAGCGGCAGCGGCAGCAGGAAGTCTGGAGTCACAAAGAGAAGGATCGGACACGGACTGTAAACGAGGATAATAAACAAATACTTATGTCTGAAAAAGAGCTTCAACGTTTAACTACGACAAATGTTTAACTACGACTATTACTGCTGCTACTACTACTACTACTACTACTACTACTACTACTACTACTACTACTGCTACTGCTGCTACTGCTACTGCTACTGCTACTACTACTACTACTACTACTACTACTGCTACTGCTGCTACTGCTACTGCTACTACTGCTACTACTGCTGCACTGCCAGCCACCGCTACTGCTACTACCACCGCTACTACTACAGCTGCTACCGCTGCCACTGCCAGCGGCTACTGCTACCACTGCTACCACTACTACTACCGCTACCACTACTACCTTACCACGTTACCACTGCCACCGTTACTACCAGCCACTGCACCACCACCGCTGCCACCGCTACCGGCAGCCGCCACCGCCAGCAGCGCTACCGCTACCGCTAACCACCGCTACCACCACTACTAGCTACCGTTACAACCAGCTACCGTTACTACCACTGCTAACCAGCACCACCGCTACAGCAGCTACTACTACTGCTACTACTACTGCTACTACTACTACTACTGCTACTACTACATCTACTACTGCTATTACTACTGCTACTACTGCTACTACTGCTACTACTACTACTGTTACTGTTACTACTACTGCTACTGTTACTACTACTGCTACTACTGCTACTACTGCTACTGCTTTTACCCCATTACATTGCACTATACACCAAATAATAGATACTCGCCTACATCTCCCAGAGTTCAGATGGGTGTGATTGACAGCTGGATTAGCCAATCAGAGTGAAGCACGGTCCATCTGTATCAAAACAAATATGGCTGCTCATGATTTTCCTCATTATATTCCTCGTATTATTTCCACAAAGGAAAATAAAATACACACAGGAGACTGAAAAACATGGAGGATTTCTGCAGAATCAAAGAGCGAAACACTAAATTCATCTGATTTCGTTCTAAATGATGAGTGACCAATGAGCTCCTTTGTTTCACACGAGTCGCTGAAATGAACCAATCTGATTGGATGATAATGTTTGGTTCTGGCTCAAGACTCAACAGAGGAAGTGGAGACAAGAGTAACATCAGATATGAGTCTGGACAAATACAGTTTAACCTAAGCAACACGGGAAAATACTTATGAGTATATTTTCTGTTACAAAACACAGCACTGCAACTACTACTAGTGAAAATCCTATAAGCAACTGGGCTTTGTTTGATTGAGTTTATACTCATTTTACTACTATTACTACTACAACCACTGCCACTACTACTACTACTACTACTACTACTACTACAACAACTACAACAACAACTACTACTACTACTACTACAACTACAATAACTACTACCACAACTACCACAACTACAACAACTACTACAACTGCTGCTGCGACTACTACTACTACTACTACTACAAATGCTACTACTACTGCCACTACTACTACTACTATTACTACCACTACTACTACTACTACTACTACTACAACTGCTACTACTACTACTACTACTACTGCTATTACTACCACTACTACTACTACTACTACTACTACTATTACTACCACTACTACTACTACTACTACAACTACAATTACTACTACAACCACTACCACTACTACTACTACTACTACTACTACTACTACAACTACAATAACTACTGCAACAACTACCACAACTACAACAACTACTACAACTGCTACTACTACTACTACTGCTACTACTACTACTACTACTACTACTACTACAAATGCTACTACTACAACTGCTACTGCCACTACTACTACTACTACTACAACTACAACAACTACTACTACTGCTACTACTACAAATGCTACTACTACAACTGCTACTACTACTGCGTCTGACATTACTACACTACACTACTTATACAGGCATAATACTACTAATATAATACTACTAATATAATACTACTAATACTGCAACCATAAGCTTAGTATAAATTATACAGTATATTTTAACGCACAAGTTTTCTATTACAAATTAGACACAAAAAAAACCAACTACTACAACTACTGCATCTACTCCACCTCCTCCAGCTCCTGAAAGTCGCACCGTTCCTTTTGAATCGGTGGAAATCCCTGGAGCACAGATGAGTCACTGCTCTGTACAGATTCATTATCCCGTCTGAAACTTCCCGTGGGAGAAGCATCGATCCCGCGTCCGTCCTCCTCCTCCTCCGCGATAAACCCTCTGCACATTCATCTTACGGCCCACACGTGGATGGAGTTCGTCCCTCGGCTGACGTCACACTTTACTCTGAAAATCCCAGTCAGCATGAGGAGCGCGTGAAGGTGCGACCGCATTGAGGTGTGAAGTATTTTCAGGTCCGGCCGCCACTTCCTGTTTGGATTTAACGAGTGAAAAAGTCAAAGGAGCAGCTCGGTTCTTGGTGAAAGAGCAAGAATAACACGTCTGTAAGAAAGTGGGTTTCGTGACGGAGAAAAGAGCTCCGGATGCAACCACGGACCGAAGAAAGACGTCACCTATAGCGGTGGGGTCCAGTCAAACGAAGCTCATCGAGGCTGGCGGCTACAGGAGCGAATTTGGAGCCGAGTTCAACATTAGGAACTGATTAATGGACAAAATCGCAAAATAAAAACCCCGGGATCATGTAGGCTGTTAGTTATGACCATTTACAGAAAAAATCTTTGCACGGAGCATCAAAATATGTCCGTTGCCATGGAAACTCGAGCCTCGTCTGTGCAAAATGTCCATACTGCCCGGCAAAGACAAAAGACCTGGACTTGCCAGAGTGTGAAACTGAGAAAAATTACTGTTTTGTCCAGACAAAAGTATAAACTAGTTGCTATAACGAAGGAATATTTGTATGGGAAAAATATTGAGCAGAAAATTGATCTTTGACCCTTATTTGGCAGTTCCTGTGCTCGGCCTTTGTAACATGTGGTAAAAATAAGGAGTCATGCAAAGGCAAAAATAATTTACAATCCAAGTAAAAGGGGCCGAGGATTGATTCAGGTCTAAACCAGGACTATATCAGGTCTATTTCAGGTCTAAACCGGGGACTTAATTAGGGCTAAAATAGAACTATATCAGGTCTAAAGTGGGGCTAAACCAGGACTATATCAAGTCTATTTCAGGTCTAAACCAGGACTAAACTAGGGCTAAAATAGAACTATATCAGGTCTAAATAATTTCTAAACTGGGACTAAACCAAGATTATATCAGGTATATTTCAGGTCTAACCCAGGTCTAAACTAGGGCTAAACCAGGACTATTTCAGGTCTAAACCAGGTCAAAATCAGGACTAAATGAGATCTAAACTGGGACTAAACTAGGGCTAAAAGAGAACTATTTTAGGTCTAAACCAGGTCTAAACTGGGGCTAAACCAGGATTATTTCAGGTCTAAAACAGGACTAAACCAAGACAAAACTAGGGCTTAAATAGAACCATATCAGGTTTAAACAAGGTCTAAACTAGGACTAAACCAGGACTATATCAGGTCGAGTTCAGGTCTAAACCAGAGGAGCATAAATTGCATTTGTTTAGAAACATTTCTGTTTTTTGTCTCAGATCCACTGACCCACATGTGAGTCGAGAACGGACAATGCTACACCCTTTTTTCCCAATTTATTTATTTATACAAACATCCCAACCCACCCGGGTGTGTCCCAGTTTAGAATTCTGAGAATCTGATCACCCAAATTATACCGTGACGGCAAAACTCCGCTCTGCCTCTGAAAGTCGAGGAGTTTGACGTTTTTTAAGACAGTAAAAGTCCTTTCCAGCTCCTTTCTCTTCCGTATTAAATATTATTGGCTTCTAGAAGAGTCCAGCACCACACCTCTGCTCCTCGCACCTGCCGTCTGCCCCTGCCTGCCCCTGCCTGCCCCTGCCCTGGCCGTCCTCTCGGGGACTTTTGCCGGGGCCTGCGGGTTATTACAGCAGATTTTGGTTGGATTTCCTCGGCCTGTGTGTGTGTGGTCCGGGCCGCTCCGTCTGACAGGTGCTCGCTCCTAAAAACCCCAGGTCAAATTTCCAACAAAAATGCAGCAGGTCGCGCAACGGCTCCAACCACAAGGACGGGTTTAACGGGGACGCCGGGGAAGGGGATTGTGGGTAACGGTGACATCACTGCAGCGGAGGTACGGTATGTCTTAGTCTAGAGAGTCTGAGTGGTAAATTGCAGCTAATGCCGTTCTGTTCGACTAATGTAAGGCCAGTGCTGAAAGGAGGAGAGTTTTGAATAAAGCGACCGGAGTTTCACAATTCTGAACAGGGACACACCCGAGTTTGGATGTTTGGTGTAAATAAAACTGTGAAAACAAGAGAAATATTGTGTATTCTTGTGTCAGTCATGATCTGAGGGACGTCTGATGCTGCTTTTTTTTTTGCTGGAATCAATTTGGAGTCAAACAGTTCAAAGAGCGTTCTTAAAACCTCAAGCAAAAAAGTATAAATCAAACTAAAATATCAAAATAAAAATCAAATAAAATAAATAAGATTGCAATCAAATTATCTTTCTATTGTCTTTACTTCTTTTATTTTGTTTGATGCCTTTTTTATGTTATGTTTCCAGCTCTTTCGTTTGTGCTCCCGGACTTTTTGCAGTTTTGACACAAAAGTGACTGTGATTTTCATGGGTTCATTCTAAGGATGTCCCGATCCGATATCCAGTATCAGTATCGGCTCCTGATCCGGCTCTTTTATGAATATTGGACAGGATTCAGTCACGTGAACGAACTGATCCAGTTTCACATGTTTTTGCAGCATCAATGCGCTTTACAGCAGCTGTAAATCAAAACGGTGCCATGTCGCTGTGTGGGACTTTTCACTAGAGTCCGGCACAGGTTCAGGTCCCCGCAGATACCTGACGGGTGACCTGCACATTTTAATGAAACGGGTGAAAAATATTGTGCTGCGGCGGTTTGGGTCAGATCTAATCTGCGGTTTACAAAACATTGTGTGTGAACAAAAAACAGGGCTGTGTTTTAGTAAAATACAAAAATGCCGTTGTTTTTATAAGATGATTAAATGTAAAATCCACATGTTTTTGCTGCACACATTCCCACAAATCTCTGCCACTTTCATTTTCAAACTGCACATGCGACGTCCTGCAGGTCAAAGTGACTCGCGAGGAGCTGAAAAGAAAATTAGCGAGTGGAGAGTGTAAAGTCGTGGCTCCTTTTGGACTCTCGGATTGATTTTCATTCAGGTGCAGTTCGGGTGTTGTGTGTATTTATAGTGGGTCGGATCGGGTGCAGATTTCTATTTCAATCCGTCGGGTACGGGTGCTTCTGACGGGTACAGGCGGGTGCGGTTTGTCAAAATCAGACCCGTGCAGAGAAATGAAAAATGAATGAAATCGCTGCAAACAAACAGTTTCTCATGGAGGAATCGGCAGAGCCACTTTAACAGCACCAATCTGACTCAAATCATCCGGACGAGTTTGAGATTTACAAGAGCAAGACGGCAAAGCCACAGCAGCAAACACTGGAGGAGGCGTTTAAAGAAGTGAAAAGCTGCCTCGAAATGGAGACAAGTCCAAGAAAATAACACAGAGGATTGTCCAATTCATCGCTTTAGATGATCGACCGCCGTCTGTCGTGGAAAACATCGGCTTTCGTCGTCTAATGGACTTTTTGGAGCCAAGGTACAAACTTCCTTCACGACACTACACAAAAAATTTATAGGATTGGTACTGGAAAGAGCACTCCTTAAAAAATCTTATCGGAAGCAAAAAAATCTTGATCGGGACGTGTCTAGCTCATTCCCATTGGCTAATTTATGTTTGACGGTGGGAATAAACCCATGAAAATCCCACCCACCTGCTACGTTTGTGCCAAAACTGCAAGTAAAAAGTCCGGGAGCGCAAGCGAAAAGGCTGGAATCACAACCAAAAAAAACTTCAAACAAAACTGAGAAACGTGGAACAAAAATAAAATGTTTCCAAAGAGGCAAAGGCAGATATTTTACACGATTACACAAATAACTGAATTGCAAATGTATTTATTTAGTTTTATTTAACTTTTTTGTTTGATTTTTCTATTACTCTTTGAACTATTTGACTCAAAATTGATTCCATAATTCGCAAACACGGATTTCTGTTTATTGGCAAAACAAAAGACAATTTCTGCTCCTCTTTACTGTTGGAGACGATCAGATTATTCAAAAATTGTGACGGTCCTGTTTCAGTCCTGGTTTAGATCTGATATAGTCCTGGTTTAGTCCTGGTTTAGATCAAAGTGGTGAAGAATCGGGACGTCTGGTCTGGTAGTTTTGAATACAGTTTGGGCGATTTAAAACAGGAATGTAGAATCAGACACGCGATGGGTGTGTTTATTTATGAGTTTAAAACAATACACAATTGTTTAATAAGATGTAAAATGTGAAACAGTAAAGATGAGGTGGAGCAGTTGGAACAGTGCAGAATATGAGCTAATCTCTGCAGTGTGATGATTAGCATTAGCAGCACCACACGTTTATACAAGAAATGTCCCAGGTGTCCCTATTTTTGACCAATCTGATCACTGCCAACAGTAAAAAGTGGCATAAACTGTCATTTTTTTAGGTAAAATACAGAAAAGCTGCTTGAAAAGGACCAAAACACAAAGAAAATGTGACTATACTGACACACATTAGTGTTGACTGCAGAACAAATTTCCTTAATTACACACTTGTTTCACAGTTTTATTATTACCAACCACCACAAACCAGGGATGTCCCAGTTTTTTATTTTGAAAATCTCCCTATATCACCCAAGTGATTTAAAAAAAAAAAGCTGCGTGCACATTTTAGCAACATAAGTGACTTTGTTCTAACCAGGCTGGTGCCACCTAGTGTCTCCGCTCAGTTTCATTTTTCTCCAGCGACTCGTCAGGAATCAGAAACACTCGGCGGTTTGCAAGAACCCCGGAAGTTGTAGTCGGCGCTTCGGCCAATCAGCTGTGAGCGGTGAAGTCCTGACGTCAAACTCCAGCAGCTCCGGGTCCTTTTGTGTCCAGCACAACAGGAAACAAAGTGTCCAGATGGACGGAGATGGAGACGGACATTTTGTGTTGGCAACGATTCCCGACATCGAGGATTTAAAGCCGGAACAAAGAGAATGTTTGGTGAATTTTTGGTGAATTTTATGAAGGGGAAAGACGTTATTGCCCTATAGCATCATGCGTGGAGACAGTAGCAATAGTAGTATTTGTAGTACTTTTAGTAGTAATATTATGAGCTGAGATAGTAGCAGCAGTAGTAGTATTTGTAGTACTTTTTGTAGTACTATCATTATGAGCTGAGACAGTAGCAGCAGTAGTCGTATTTGTAGTACTTTTAGTAGTAATATTATGAGCGGAGATCATAGTAGTAGTAGTATTTGTAGTACTATCATTATGAGTGGAGATAGTAGCAGCAGTAGTAGTATTTGTAGTACTTTTTGTAGTAGTATCATTATGAGCGGAGACAGTAGCAGTAGTAGTATTTGTAGTACTATTAGTAGTAGTATCATTATGAGCGGAGATAGTAGCAGTATTTGATTATTCATAATTCACTAAATTTAAGCGCTAATGCTAACAGCTATAGCAAAAAACTACAAAAATCTTCATGAAGTAGCCGAGTTGCTAAGTGGTTGGTAGCGTTAGCATCGAACTAATTACACGTTTGTGCTTCAACGCTTCAGTTTAGCTACATTTTCCACATTTAGCTAAAAGTGTCATTAGCTAAATGCTTTCTTAGCAAATAAAATAAAACTTTTAACAGCCAACACATAATCACGACACTGATTTTCCAGTATATAAACCTCTTGCCAGGATTAGCATCTTTAGCATCTCTTTGCCGTGTTTATTGACGGCTTAAGTTGTTGTGGGAAAACCCCGTCTGTTTTTCCACACCGTTAGCTCGTAGCCACTCGGTTCACATAAAAATACACCGTCTATCCGCTAACGTGCCATTATCTCAATTAGCTAACCGCGGCGCTAATGACATGCTAGTTTACAGCCTGTTCCCATCAGCGGAGTTCGTTTGTTGTTGCTCGGAGGTCATTTCGGATTCCTGTCTCCTTTCATTTTGTCTCGTATGAAATCATAAACGTGTGCATAGCGTGGGAACTTCGGCGTATCAGTTTGACTCCGTGTTTTGGTGCGGTTTTATTTAGACGGTAGTAAAAATTTTCTCGTTAATGGCCTAATTACATCTCGTATAAATGAATTTTGAAGGAATGTTGTTGTGTGAAATGAAAATAGATTCCAGATCAGTTTGTTCGACTCGATGACATAACGTTAAGTCCCTCAACTTGATTTTTACGGTTTTAAAAATATGAAAAACAACGGTTCAAACTCCACCTTAGAGTTTAGAAGCATTTTTTTTTGTTTTCTTTTTTTTAATTACACAATTAAGAACAAACAAAAAATACACAAAAACAAAAAAAATCTCTTTCTTTAGAAGTGTTTTTAGCAAGTTAGCGTGACCAGATTTTCCAAATAAAAAACAGGACGTCTCTGGTTTTTCTTAGTTGGTAATAATAAAATTGTGAAACGAGTGCGTAATTAAAGAGAATTGTTCTGCACTCGACACTTATGAGTCAGTATAGTCAAGTTTTCTTTGTGTTTTGGTTGTTTTTAAGCAGCTTTTCTGGATTTTACCGAAACAAATGACAATTTATGCCTCTGTTTACTGATGGTGGGTGTCAGATTGGTCAAGAACTGAAATAGACCTGGTTTAGCCCCAGTTTAGACCTGAACTATTTCAGACCTGATATAGTCCTGATTTAGACCTGAAATAGTCCTGGTTTAGTCCTGGTTTAGACCTGAAATAGCCCTGGTTTAGTCCTGGTTTAGTCCTGGTTTAGACCTGAAATAGACCTGATATAGTCCTGGTTTAGCCCCAGTTTAGTCCAGGTTTAGTCCTGGGGTAAACCTTGTTTAGACCTGATATAGTCCTGGTTTAGACCTGAAATACACCTGCTTTAGTTCTGGTTTAGCCATAGTTTAAACCTGGTTTAGACCTGAAATAGTCCTGGTTTAGACCTGGTTTAGACCAGAAATAGTCCTGGTTTAGCCCTAGTTTAGTCTTGATTTAGACCTGGTTTAGTCCTGGTTTAGCCTTAGTTTAGACCTAAACTAGTTGTAGTTGAGCCCTAGTTTAGTCCTGATTTACACCTGGTATAGACGTGATATAGTCCACGTTTAGCCCTAGTTTTGACCTGGCTTAGACCTGAAAAAATCCTGGTTTAGCCCTAGTTTAGCCCTGGTTTAGATCAAATTGGTCAAAAATAGGGACACCAGGGACATTTCTTGCATAAAACTGGAACAAATCATTGGTTTTATATAAAGCTGCAGGGGCAGGAGACACAGGGCTCAAAACTGGGACTGTCACCCTACACTGCACACTTCCTGATTCTCAGACAGTTAAATCGCTTCATGACATCAGGAGGTAACTCAGACCTGATCATTTTAGCTTTTAAAGTAAAGTATTTCACATATTCTGAATGAAAACGAATAAAATCGCCGAAGTAATAATATAAATGTTTGTGGGCTTTCTACCTATGACGCAACAATCCAGGCAAAACATGACCGGAGCCTTTTCGAGTTTAGTTTCGAGTGTGTTTAGCCTCATTTGAGGAACTTCACGGCGTATTTACTGTAAACACACACCTGAAACTCAACCAGGACTAAACCAGGACCAAAACAAGCCCGCGGAGCTCCCGAACCAAATCTGGATGTGATTTTTAGACTCATTTAACAGACTATAAACCCGCCGATTGCTCGTCCCTACGAAACGGTTGCTAAGTTGTGAAATATTTGTGTTTATAAACCTTAAGGTGGAGCCGGGCTGGTGTGAGAGCTGCATGGGTGTCCACAGTAGTCAAACTCCGGAGTGCAGTGACCTCACCTCCCCCGGGACAAAAAAAACATACCACCTTAACACTAAAAGAGCAAACTGGGCACTGGACAAGGAGTTTGGACGTTTGGTTTATGTTCGGAGGATGGGAGGTGCCACTTTTCTTTAATGTTCTTTCACAAAGCTGTTTCCAAGATTTTTAGTTTCATGTTAAGTTGCAAAATTTACAGCTGGGTGTTCGGCGGAGTCATGTTCGTATATCATTAGAGACATGAAGGTGGTGCTTCTTATTGCTGCAATAAAGGGCCGATATTACACTAAATGGACTCTTATTAGGTTTAAATCGTGTTTTAATGCTGTTTCCTCCTCAAAAACAGACCTGGAACTGTGTTTTGCTTCATTCACACACGTTTGACTAACACTTTTCTTCCAAATGAGTCGAACCAGAACTCTTTTTGTGAACTAGTCTGTGTAGAATGTCTCCAATTACACAGATTTTAGCAAGATTTGCCAGATTATTTAAAGCAGTGGTTCTTAACCGGGGTTCGATGGAGCCCCAGGGGTTCGGTGAGTCAATCTCAGGGGTTCAGGGGTCAAGATTCACATCCAACTCATATGACTGGTGATGACACGCCCCGTTTGGCCGTTATTGGCTGCAGGAAATGTTGTGCGCGCAATCGTCTTGTGACTGTGGTGATGGTGTCGTGTCATTTCTTTCTTAATATTTTCCCTTCATACGAACTGTGTCGAGCAAAAAAAGAAAGTGGTCGGACGAATATGTGCAATATGGATTCACATGTGGATGCACCAATAAAATATATACCTGTGTTTGAATTTGAAAAAAAACATTTTATTTTCCAGTTAAGAAGGTTCGGTGAATGTGCAGATGAAACGAGTGGAGTTCAGCTCCTCCAACCAGGTTCAGAACAACTGCTTTAAAGGCCGCTACACACTACAGGATGTTTTGGTCTTAAATTATTTTTAAACAGAACAGAAACAAGGAGAATCTTATGACACTTAAAATTTCCGACGGCGTCAGCTGTTTCCTGTCTACAGCTTTTGTGGTGTAATATTTCAGAAACAGGATTTTTAAAGCAGAAAAGAGGAGATAAAGTCCACAGGAAGTAGAGACTCAATCGCTGATCTGCAGCTTCACCTCGATCCGTGCGCTGCGTGGATGTAAACAGACACACGTGAGGAACTATCTCCACTTTTTACTTTTAAAGAACGCCTCAAACTGGATTCACAGCGCGGTAGAAAGCTCCAAAAAGTTGATTCTATTTGATTCCAGTTATGTGATTTTTACTGCAGGTGAAATACACTGACTCGGCCAAAATTCCTGCTCCAGTTGCGTGTTTAGCGTGGGAACGGCGTCTGAAAGCAGCTGAGTGCACGGGGAACGCTCAGACAGGATCACAGGAGCCAAGGGGAAGTGGACAGAAACCTCCAGGATCTGAACAGGGGCCAAAGCCCAAAGCTCTGCCCCAGCACAGAGAGGAGGTCCTGGGGCAGAGCCAGAGCGACGGAGGCCTGCACCAGCCGACCCGCAGGGAGGAGAACGGAGGGAGGAGGACGGAGGGAGGAGAGACGGAGGGAGGAGGGAAGAGAGAGGAGGGCAGAGGGAGAACGGAGGGAGGAGGATGGAGGGAGGAGGATGGAGGGAGCAGGACGGAGGTGCAGAATACAGGTTGATTTAAAGTAACTGGAGTCAGAAAAGTGGTTTAAATATGTTCATTTTTATACAGTCTGTGTGTTTTGTGGCTTCTTCCTCTCTCCCTCTCTCTTCTCTTTCTCTACACTCTCTCTCTGCTACTCCTTTCCCTCTCCTCATCCTGCCTCTTTTCTCTCCCTCCTCTCTTCTCTCCCTTCCTTTTTCTCTCTCTTCTTTATCTTATTTCCTTTTTTTGTATTAGTGTTTGCACCCAATGTTTAGAGGACCAAAAAATAGACACAAATGGTAAATGGTTTCTTCTCTCTCTCCATCTCCTCTCTTCTCTCTCTCTCTTTCCCTCTTTCTTTCTATCTTCTCTCATCTCTCCCTCCCTTTCCCTCTTCTCTATCTCCTAAGAGAGGGGCTCTTATATCTCTCATTCTCTCTCCCTTCTCTGTCCCTCTTTCTCTCTCTAGCTCCTCTCTTCTCTCCCTCTTCTCCCTTCCTCTCTTCTCTCTCTTCACGTCCCTCGCTTTCCTCTCTTCTCTGTTTCTCTCACTCTCTCTCCATCTCCTCTTTTCTCTCCCTCCCTTTCCCTCTCTCAATCTCCCTCTCTCCATCTCTCTTCTCTGTCCCCTTTTCTCTCTGTGTACTCTCTTCTCTCTCCCATTCTCTTTTCTCTCTCCTCTATTTTCCCTCTCTTTCTCTCTTCTGTCTCCTCTGTCTCTCCTCTCTTCTCTCCCTCTCCTTCTCTTCTCTCACCCTGCCTTTCTCTATTTCCCCTCTTCTTCTCTCTCTCCCTCTCCTTGCACCCTCTTCCTTCCTTCTCTTTGTCTTTTCTGTTTCTTTCTCTCTCTCTATCTCCTTTTTTCTCTCCCTCACTTTCCCTCTATTCTCTCTCTCAATCGCCCTCTATCTCTCTCTCTCTCTCTCATCTCTCTCCCTCTTCTCTTTTCTCCTTCCCCTCTTCCTTCCTTCTCTTTGTCTTTTCTCTCCCTTGCTCTCTCTACCTCCATTCTTCTTTCTCTCTCCTCTCTGTCCCCTTTTCTCTCTCTATCTTCTCTCTCTTTCTATCTCCTCTCCCCTCTTCTCTCTCCTCTCCTCCGTCAGTATTTTCCTGCTCAGTTCTTTGAGTGAACAGGAAGTCAGAGGAGGTGGAGACTCGTGTTTGTTCAGCTGCTCAGACTCAGATTCAGGTGCTTTTCAACCTGTGCAGTCGAATCCAGAGATACTACGACTACTACAATTACTACTACTACTACTACAACTACTACTACTACTACTACTACTATTACTACTACTACTACTACTACAACTACTACTATTACTACTACTACTACTACTAGAACTACTACTACTACTACTACTACTGCTACTTAATGTGCAGCTCCTGTCGCTCAGAAGTCGGCGCCTTCAGAACGTTCTCGGACCTTCAGCCGGACAAAACACAGAACGTCTCCGACCCGAGAAAAGAACGAGTCTGAGGCTTTGGCGTTGATTTGGAGGAATCGGTTTCTCGGTGCACTTTTCTACAGCACATTTTATAAACATGAACGTTTCCAAAGTGCTGCACAGACAAATTAATGCAATAAAAGAGAGGAAATCATAAATAAAAACAATAGTGTTAAAATGCAAACTAAAAAAAAAAATAATAATAATAATAAAATAAATTTAAAAAAAGTAAAGTGTTAAAATGCATGCATGAAGCCAAAAATTATTTTAAAAAATGAAAAAAACAAACAAAAAAAACAAGTAAAAAGTGTCAAAATGCATGCATGAAGCTAAAATTACTATGATAAATAAATGAAATGAATAATAGTAATGATAATAATAAATAAAAAGTGTTAAAATGCATGCATAAAGCTAAAAAATATTTTTTTAAATGAATAAAATAAAATAATAATAAATAAAATAATTATAAATTAATTGAAATGCTAAAATGCATGCATGAAGCTTTATTATTAATAAAATAAAAATATAATAATGATAATAATAAATGCATAAAAAGTGTTAAAATGCATTAAGCTAAAATCATTTTAAAAAAGAAATCTAATTAAAAAATAAACAAACAAAAAATAATAACATAAATAAATGTGAGGTCATCCATAGTGTTTGGCCTCAGTCAAATGAAGCTCATCGAGGCTGCAGTTATAGTAATATGGGCCCTTTAAACTCAAAACAGAAAGTATTAGTGTTAATACTACTACAACTACAACTACTATTACTACTATTACTACTATTATTACTACTACGTCTACTGCTGCTGCTGTTCCGTATGTCAAACCGCACAGTGAAACAGTGAAACAGTGAAACAGTGAAACAGTGAAACAGTGAAACAGTGAAATAGTGAAATAGTGAAACAGTGAAATAATGAAACAGTGAAACAGTGAAATAGTGAAATAGTGAAACAGTGAAACAGTGAAACAGTGAAATAGTGAAATAGTGAAACAGTGAAATAATGAAACAGTGAAACAGTGAAACAGTGAAACAGTGAAACAGTGAAACAGTGAAACAGTGAAATAGTGAAATAGTGAAACAGTGAAATAATGAAACAGTGAAACAGTGAAACAGTGAAATAGTGAAACAGTGAAACAGTGAAACAGTGAAATAGTGAAATAGTGAAACAGTGAAATAATGAAACAGTGAAACAGTGAAATAGTGAAATAGTGAAACAGTGAAACAGTGAAACAGTGAAACAGTGAAATAGTGAAATAGTGAAACAGTGAAATAATGAAACAGTGAAACAGTGAAACAGTGAAACAGTGAAACAGTGAAACAGTGAAACAGTGAAATAGTGAAATAGTGAAATAGTGAAATAGTGAAACAGTGAAATAATGAAACAGTGAAACAGTGAAACAGTGAAATAGTGAAATAGTGAAACAGTGAAACAGTGAAACAGTGAAACAGTGAAATAGTGAAATAGTGAAACAGTGAAATAATGAAACAGTGAAACAGTGAAACAGTGAAATAGTGAAACAGTGAAACAGTGAAATAGTGAAACAGTGAAATAGTGAAACAGTGAAATAGTGAAATAGTGAAACAGTGAAATAATGAAACAGTGAAACAGTGAAACAGTGAAACAGTGAAACAGTGAAATAGTGAAACAGTGAAATAATGAAACAGTGAAACAGTGAAACAGTGAAACAGTGAAATAGTGAAACAGTGAAACAGTGAAATAGTGAAACAGTGAAACAGTGAAATAGTGAAATAGTGAAACAGTGAAACAGTGAAATAGTGAAACAGTGAAATAATGAAATAATGAAACAGTGAAACAGTGAAACAGTGAAATAGTGAAACAGTGAAATAGTGAAACAGTGAAATAGTGAAACAGTGAAATAGTGAAACAGTGAAATAATGAAACAGTGAAACAGTGAAACAGTGAAACAGTGAAATAGTGAAACAGTGAAACAGTGAAATAGTGAAATAGTGAAACAGTGAAACAGTGAAACAGTGAAACAGTGAAACAGTGAAATAGTGAAACAGTGAAACAGTGAAATAGTGAAACAGTGAAATAGTGAAACAGTGAAATAGTGAAATAGTGAAACAGTGAAATAATGAAACAGTGAAACAGTGAAACAGTGAAATAGTGAAACAGTGAAACAGTGAAATAATGAAACAGTGAAACAGTGAAACAGTGAAACAGTGAAATAGTGAAACAGTGAAACAGTGAAATAGTGAAATAGTGAAACAGTGAAACAGTGAAACAGTGAAACAGTGAAATAGTGAAATAGTGAAACAGTGAAACAGTGAAACAGTGAAACAGTGAAACAGTGAAATAGTGAAACAGTGAAACAGTGAAATAGTGAAACAGTGAAACAGTGAAACAGTGAAATAGTGAAATAGTGAAACAGTGAAATAATGAAACAGTGAAACAGTGAAACAGTGAAACAGTGAAATAGTGAAACAGTGAAACAGTGAAATAGTGAAACAGTGAAATAGTGAAACAGTGAAATAGTGAAATAGTGAAACAGTGAAATAATGAAACAGTGAAACAGTGAAACAGTGAAACAGTGAAATAGTGAAACAGTGAAACAGTGAAATAGTGAAACAGTGAAACAGTGAAATAGTGAAATAGTGAAACAGTGAAACAGTGAAACAGTGAAATAGTGAAACAGTGAAATAATGAAATAATGAAACAGTGAAACAGTGAAACAGTGAAATAGTGAAATAGTGAAACAGTGAAACAGTGAAATAACGCACCGTAACATCACACATTCTACATTCTTTGTAATCACTGAGATCCTGGTCTGGTCCTGGCCCAGTCCTGGTCGAGTCCAAACCCAGACTAATTCCAGGGTGGGTCTGTAGTCCGGCCTTGATCCTGGTCTTGGGCGGGATCTGAGTCCATGTCGCAGGAATTCGACTCATGTTGAACGAACGCTGCTCCTTTTGGGTTATTTTCTTTGCAAAACCCACTGAGGTCCGTGTAATTTGGAGGAGTTCTGCTGTTATTACGTGTCCCGTTTAAACCTTTGTCCCAAAACCAGCGACAAATATAGACGTACACGGAGCTGCTCAAGTGTTATTTAAATCCTGACCAGGTTTACGTGTACTTAAAGCTCCCGTTACACAAACCTGACTCGTGAACTTTACGCCGTTCTGTCCAAATCCACGTTATTTCTACAGCATTTCACATTTTACAAACAAAACCGTGTCCAAAGTGCTGCACGGAGATCGTAAAATGAAGACAGTAAAAGGTAAACTGCCGAAATTTGATCATACCGGTAATAAAACAATAAAATAAAATAAAAACAGTAAAAAAAACTAATAAAAGCCAAACCATAAAAATCATACAATGAAAATAAACAAGTCAAATAAATGAAATAAATAAAAGACTCACACAGTGTTAAAAGCCAGAGAATAAAAGCGATTTTTAAGACGAGAATTATTATAATTCATAAGTTTTGTAATTTTCTGTAATAACTAAGTAAACATAAAACATAAAAAAAATATAACGAACGCATCTACAAAACAAAATAATAATAATAAAAGAAGAAGGGATGGAGGGTTGTGTGTAGTTTCCTAACAGTGCATGAGTGAAAAGGAAGATATAAGGGAATAGAAAATATGAAGGGCCAACGATTTTCCGGATCGCAGAGAATGAACGGAAAACAGACAGAAAATGGATGGAAAACGGACAGAAAACGCGGAATCGTCAGCGTGAAGCGGAATTTTTTTTATACATTTCTTTAATTATGCACAAAAATCAACCTGAATTAGTTAAAATATTTGAAAAAATCGCACTTAAAACTGATAATCGATGTGTAGCAGACGTCTTTTTCCGGTTTTGGTTACATATCGTTGGGTTTCTTGTGTACAAACATTCGGAGATGCTAAATGGTTAATAATCCAGATGCTGTTGGCGCTCTGTACAGTGTCTGATTAAAAGTTTTTTTCTGGTCGGCCTCTGAAGACTTTTGCCTGGTTTGTGTCGTCTTTCTGAACCGTTTAGAATAAAACACCAAGTCGTTCTTAGATCTTAACGGTTTAATTTGCTCTCATAATAACATTTTGTTATGTCGCCACGTCTCAGTTTGCACCAGCGCCTTGTTTTACCGTCACTGTTGTTTATTCACCGGCTTCGTCCGAATGTTGTGATGTCAGAATTATCCATTCATCTAAAAGTTTCTCAGTTTTTGACGGCTTCTCATTTGCGTCGTTCCAGCAGCTTGATGAGTCTGCGCGAGCGAACGAACACAGAATGATCAAATGTGTTAGAACGAAACGGAAATTAAACGGAAAATGTCCATTTTTGAAACGGAAAATCGTTGCAGAGTTTGACTTGACGGCCCTGAAACGTAAACACACTAAGACGGGAGTGAAAACGCTGCACTGTGGGGGCTGGACGGTAAAGTTTTAGGTCTCGCCTTAGGCCCCACGAGCTGGAATCGCCGGGCCTCAGAGCGTCTGGGGGAGTAAATCTGGATGAAGCCTGAGATGTGCTGTGGGTCCAGACGTTCAAAGCTTTAAAAACAAGCAATAAAAATGTTCAAATCGGCTCTAAAACGAACTGGAAGCCGCTCGTTCCCTCCTAAAACACAGACCTGGAGCTGTGTTTTATTCTTTATTGTTAGATTGGCTGAAATGATCCCAAAGATTCGATGCTTTAAATCTTGATTTTCTTACGTAAAGGTTTTTTTTTTTTCCGCAGTGACCGGTTCAGCCGAGTGTGTTTTTTCCTCTCCTTCGTGCTCGGGTCAAACTCTTTTCTGTTACTCAAGAGTTTTCCACATTTTTTCCGACGACTTGGAGCTTTCATGAACTCTGCACGGACCACAGAGGGAAGAGAGAGAGAGACGGAGAGATGAAAAGGAGGAGAGGGAGAGAGTGGAGGGATAAAAGGGAACGAAAGAATGATGGAGAGAGGGATGGATGAGGATGGGAGAGAGAGAGAAAAAGAGAGAAGGGCGGAGAAAGAGGAGAATGAGGGAGAGAGACAGAAAAAGAGAATGGAAGAGTGAGGAAGGAAAAGGAAGAGAGATGAGAAAGAGGGAGCGAGAGAAGAAAAACAGAGAGAGAGGAGAAACAGAGGAGAAGAGAGAAAAGAGAGAGGAAGAGAGAGAGACAAAGAGTAGAGAGAGAGGGAACAGAAGGAGAGAGAGAGAAGGGTAGAAAGAAAGAGAGAGAAGAGAGAAAGAGGAGACAGAGAGAGAGGGGAGAGACAGAGAGAGTAGAGAGAGCGAGAAGAAAAGAAGAGAGAGAAAGCAAGAGGGAGAAAGACAGAGGAAAGAGAGGAGAGAAGAGAGAGGCAGAAAGAGAGACAGAGCGAGAGGAGATAGAGAGAGAGTAAAGAGAGACAGAGAAAGAGAACTGAAGAGTGAGGAAGGAAAAGGAAGAGAGATGAGGGAAAGAAAAGAGAAGGGGTGGTGAGAGAGAGGAAAGAGGGGATAAGAGAGAGAGAAAGAGAGGGAGAGAGAAAAAAGAGAAACAGGGAGAGAGCAATTAGAAGAAAGGGAGAGACAGAGAGAGGGAGAGAAGGAAGAAAAACAGAGAGAGGAGATAAGAGAGACAGAGGAGACAGACAGAATAGAGAGAGGGAAGAGAAGGAGAGAGAGAGAAGAGAAAGGGAGAAAGAGAGGGAGATAGAGAAGAGAGAAAGAGGGGAGAGAGGGGAGAGAAGAAGAGAGAGACAGAGCGAGAGGAGAAAGAGAGAGGAGAGAGAAAAGAAACAGAGAAAGGAAAGAAAGAGGTGAGAGAGAGAGACCGAGAGAGTAAAGACAGAAGGAAGAGAAGGAGAGAGGGATGTATCCTGGGCCAGAGGAATGTCCAAATTGTTATGTCCGGACTCCTGCTCCGCTGGAGCGTCGGGGAATGTGGTGCAGACTCATTCCTGGTTCACAGTGACATCAGTAATTACCCTGTTCCACAGTCTGTCGTGTAATTGTAGTTTTTCATGTTCGGCAAATTAGAAGAACTACAAGATGCTCGTTTCCTGTTTTTGGACGGGACAAATTTGGAGCATAAACCGTGAATATAAACGGACCGGAGACTGTTTCCCTGGAGGTTCGGGGCGTGGACCTTCAGCCTCGCTCCTGATTGGTTCTTTGGTTTCCCGCTCGTTGTTTCAAATACGGGCGCTGGTGGCAGATTAGACGCTGTAACTGCTTTAACTGCAGGCCTCGATGAGCTCCATTTGACTGGAGCCAAACACTATATGTGACGGCACATTCTGACACTACTGCAACAACTGATACACTTCGGTTATGTTTACACTAAACAAATCTCCATATCACCGTCTCGGAAACTGTTTGCATCCAGACACCCCGTTTATGTGTCCACAAACCCGCCTGAAACGCTGGTCACATGATCAGGCTGGTGTCACGACGTCCTGACATCACAACATCACGACATCACATGGGCGGTAAAAACAAGGAAGTGGAGCAATGTGTCTGAAATTTCAGCAGCCGATTTCGAGCTGAGGAAAATGACAAGTGTGAAAACAGCTCCTGGACTGATGACGAGGTTCAGTTTCTCGCTACGCTGTTTCCTGTTTGTCTATTGTTTGTTTAAACTGTTTTCTGCAATAGCCTCACATGGTCAAAGTCACGAATCAGTGAATCAGGAAGGCGCAGGTCACAGTGACGTGGCCCAAGGACGACAGCTAGAGCAACTGCATCAGTGTATCAGTGTTTTCAGGCGTCCACACAGCACCGGATCAGATCCGCACAGATCGTTCTGGCTCTGGAGCCATTTTCCATCGGATTAGTGAAGACGAACACTGGATCCACAACGAAAACGACTCAAATACGAACTACGGGGATGGGGCCTTAGTCCACTTCTATATACAGTACAGGCTGTGGGTAGGAGCAGCAGTAGTTTTAGCAATGAAAGTATGAACGTGTTAAAAACACCACACGTGTTCACTGGAAAAAACTATATCTAGTTAAGTTAAAATGACTTAAATTAAGAACATTTTACTTTGAGTAGATTCAGCTTGACAAGTGAAATTATCTGCCAGTGGAATGTTCTCTTCCATGTGATTTTATTTCTTATTTTAAGTGCAAAAAGGTGGTGTTTTTCTTATTTTAAGTTAAGCAAGATGTATTTTCATATTTTAAGTACAAAAATCTTACTGCACTGGCAGATCATTTTACTTGTCAAGTTAAATTGACTAAAATCATGGTAGAACATTCTTAATCCAAGTCATTTTAGCCTGACTAGATTTAGTTTTTTTGCGGAGTTGTATTTGGGAGAACACAACTTGTGTGAATTAAAACTTGGCCGTAGGAGTTTTGTGATTGGCCGGCGATGTTAACACAGATTTTTGTGTTGTAAAAGTTAAATCATCCAACACTTTATTTACAGAAATTGACACATGTGTTATTTGTCTTTCTACACTTTAAATGTGTAAGAAACAACAGATTCTTTCTCAGAGTGCAGTAGCAGTAACAGTAGTTTTAGCAATAAGAGAAGTTATAGCTGCAGTAGTAGTAACAGTAACAATAGTAGTAGTAACAGTAGTACTAGCAGTAGTAGTAGCAATAGTAATAGTAGTAGTAGCAGTAGTAGTAGCAATAGTAATAGTAGTAGTAGCAGTAGTAGTAGCAATAGTAATAGTAGTAGTAGCAGTAGTGTGTGGGTGAAGTGTCTTGACTAAGGACACAATAACAGACCTTTCTCTAATGGGAAATCAGTCCTCAGACCTTGTGGTTAGAGGGCGACTGCTCGACTCACTGAGCCTCTGTCGCCCTCATGTCCTTTTGGCTCCTGCACAGTCATAAAAACAAACGCTCTATTTACTTTTCATCGTTTTATAATTCGATTTTAGCCACAACTTTGACGGTAACTTAATATTTCTAAATTAATTCTCATTTTGGAAGCGGCACCATTATTTTGGAAATCTAGGAATTCTGTCACACGTCCTCGTTAAGGGAAACGCATTATCTTTAATCTAATCTGTGCGTCGGCTTTGTTTACACTCCAGTTCAAACTCTTTCTTTGTGTTTTTACGTCGGAGGCGACTCGGGGACAAACACGGGTCTGGGTCTCGGGCCAATCGTAAACATCCTAATCTCATCTGTTTCTTCAGACGTGAAAATATTCCACCGGAAAATCAACAGTTTCACACTTTTGACACAAATTCCTGTCCTCGGAACACCTCCGGGGCCTTTAAGGATCTCGCCGGAAAACACCGGAGTCCTTAAACGGCCCGATTTACGCCATTTTATCTGCGTCCTAATGTTTCCTCATCACAATCAGACCTGGAGTTGTGTTTTGTTTCATTCACACGCGTTTGAGTAACTTTATTATTCATCTGTCGACATCTCCAAAGCTCAAAATGCTCCGTTCCACCTTGTGATGTCATGATACAATGGTAGTTTTCAAATGAACAGCTCCTTTTACGTTTAGTTTCGGTCGAGATCGGCAATTTCAGCGCTGAAATTATCCAAATTATTCAAGAAAATTAAGGTGTGTGGAGTTTAAAAACACAGTCGAACACTTCCTGTATCACCACATGACATCAAAAGTAGCGAAAAAAATAAATAAATCATGACCGACCACCGAGCCTTGTTAACCGGTTAAAATCGGTGAACAGTTTATAATTAAAGTGTTAGAAGCTCATTTGAAACATCGCCGTGGCTCATTTCAGAAAATGACCAAAGAGACATCACTTATAAACTGCAGAGCGCAAGTCTGTCAACACCACATGAAGCATTTCTACACGGACACACACGTAAGGCTCAGTTTAACACAACAATCATGACTTTAGTCCACAAACCAGCTCCCTGACCGTCTGAAATCATCTGTAGATTTGCAAACTTTTTCTTGAGACATAAAAAACATATTCTCAATAATCAACTGTGCCAACATCGGCCCTAATGCTGTTTTTACTTTGAATCTTTTAATCTGTATTGCTCACTGTGTATTTGCATTGAGTATTCTTAATATTGAGTAAGTATTTTTATGAACGAGCTAATGGTAATTTTGGCAGGATTTGTTTGACTGTTGTGCACACTTGCTCGGGGACTGCGCATGGACAGTAGCTTTAGATAAATCTGGTCCAAAGCATCTCTTCTCTTTGTGAGATTAATGTTTTTGTACATTGTCCCTGGCAAATAAATAATAAACTATAAACAATACGCACAAAAACGCGAGGATAAAACGCCAAAACATCCAACAGTCGCCTACACAACAAAAGCACTTCTGTGGAAACTCAAACTAGCTCGTAGCAGCAATAAAGCGCTGAAGAGATAAACAGAAACACAGAGAAACAGTTAGCACGGTTAGCATGGTTAGCATAGTTAGCGCGGTTAGCACAGTTAGCACGGTTAGCGCGGTTAGCACAGTTAGCGCGGTCAGCACAGTTAGCACGGTTAGCATAGTTAGCACAGTTAGCATAGTTAGCACGGTAGGTTGGCTTTTCTCACCTGTAGAAGAGGCCTGAGGGTGTCGCATTTTAAGGTGAAACACCATCGATGACGTGAACCGCCACAGAAAATGTGCGTTCAGGCTCCGGTCTGTTTATCATTTGGGGAGACTCACACTCGGAGCAGTTCACGTTGATTTGATCAGTCACCGGTCAAACGGTTATCAGTTAACATCCCTAATCACAAGGGGGAACAGAGTGTTTTCAGTCTGAGAAAAGAACTCCACCTAAATAAACAGAGGAACACTGGGGGAAAAACAATATCTAGCTAATTTAAAATGACTGAAATTAAGAACATTTTACTTTATTTGAGCAGATTGAACATGACAAGTCAAATTATCTGCCAGTGGAACAAGTGTGTCTTTCTTATTTTAAGTGCAAAAAGCTGCTGTTTTTCTTATTTTAAGTGTGGGAAGATGTATTTTCATATTTTAAGTGCATGTAAGTACAAAATGTACTGGAAAATACTTTTACTTGTCAAGTGAAATTAACTCAAATCATGGTAAAACGTTCTGAATTCAAGTCATTTTAACCGGACTAGATTTAGTTTTAGTTTTTTTGTTTTTTTCTGTGAATCGAGAATGCCATTTATTGTTATCATCCCTATTTACCCGGGACAGTCTGAGTTTTGAGCCCTGTTCCAGCAGATTTATCCAAAACCACTGATTTATCCCAGTTTTATACACAAAATGTCCCAGAAATGTCCAATTTTGACCACTTTGATACACACGAACAGTAAAAACAGGAATATATTGTCATTTGTTTCGCTAAAATACAGAAAACTGAGCTTGTAAATGACCATAAGAAAAAAAAAATACACCGACAGATTATGATTATAACTCACAAAATAAGTCACGAATGGACAATGTTTCATGCTCTTCTCACAATTTTACTCATCCCAACCGGCCCAGCCCGGGTGTGTCCCTGTTTTGAGTTCTGGAAATCTGGTCACTGTACACTATTCCCACGCACAATGAGATTAAAAGCAAGTCTCCAGTGCAGACGTGTGCGTGGATATTTACACTGGAGAAGAAAAGAGGAGAAAAGAAAGAATAGAATAAAAAGTAAGTATGAAAGTACTAGTGCAAGACATAAAAAAATAGAAGAGAGAATAGATATACTTAAGTTACTGCACAGATTCTCTTGCTCGGTGTAAGTTCTGCAGTAGAGGATTCCCGGGCTCGGGCACTTATATACCAAATATACCAAATACTGTATAATATGGGACCTTTTTAAGCCAGATGCCCTGACATGTCTTGAAAGGGACACAACGAAATAAACAATAGTAGTAGTAGTAGAAGTAGTAGTAGTATTTGTAGTAGTAGTAGTAGTAGTAGCAGTAGTAGTAGCAGTAGCAGTAGTAGCAGTAGTAGTAGCAGTAGTAGTAGCAGTAGTAGCAGTAGCAGTAGTAGTAGTAGTAGTAGTAGCAGTAGTAGTAGCAGTAGTAGTAGTAGCAGTAGCAGTAGTAGTAGTAGTAGCAGTAGTAGCAGTAGTAGTTGTAGCAGTAGTAACACTAGTAGTAGTAGTAGTAGCAGTAGTAATAGTAGTAACAGTAACAGTAATAGTAATAGTAGTAGTAGCAGTAGTAGTAGTAACACTAGTAGCAGCAGTAGTAGTAGTAATAGTAATAGTAGTAGTATTAATAGTCTTAGTATACTTAATCAAACACATCATTCGTATAAATCCCTGGTGGTTGCAGCACTGAGATCATAAACCAAACCCATGAAATCGTAGTTTTTCTTCTCTGAATCTTTTTATTGTGGAGACGTGTTTCCTGCGGAGACAAAGTTACGAAACAGACGTGAAACTGTCAGAGACGCACGCGCCATCTTTGATTTAGAGCCTCGTGTCCGAGTGAACGTGGAAAAGTCTCTGCGGTCGCCTCGTGCGGTGGATACAACCAAAACATGGAACGAGACGAAGACAAACACGGCTTTTTACAACCTCTGAGACATAATATTGTGTTTGTGTCGGTGCTACAGAGCTAATCTACGACCCCCGGGGATTATTCTGTGTTTTTTGGTCATTTTAGATCACAACATTGACCTAAAACCAAGAATTTAAAGATGTATAGACACCCTTAATGGACTTTCTCTACTGCATATGTACATTTGCTATGCAGTGGGTACGGAAAGTATTCAGACCCCCGTAAATTCTTCACTCTTTTTTTACATTTTAAGTTTCTTTTTTTCCTCATTAATGTAAACACAGCGGCCCATATTGACAGAAAAACACAGAAACTTCCGGTCAGTGCTTTTCTACGGCAAAACACCTGTGGAAAAGTGTCACATATTGTTGACCAGCTTCATAAATCTGCCCCAAATGGTTCGACATTTAATCTGTGAACCTCTGTAGCGTTTAAACTGCACAAATCCCTCAGTCTGCGCTCATATCCACACCACAGAATCGATTTTTAATTTGAACTGTAGAATCAGTCTGAGTGAACAAGTTCCCTCTGTTTTCTTCAGGACCAGAACGTTAGTGTTGCTCAGTCGTTTCACTGACGCTCGTCGTTGTTTCCTTTAAGTTTTCGTCTTTCTTCCCTCGATCGTTGTGGATAAATGTACATAAAGGGACGGAATCTGTTCTTTGTCGATCTTGTTGGATGAAGATTTGGTGTTGGGGCAGATTTATGAAGCTGCTCAAAAATACGCCACACTTTTCTACAGGGATTTTGTTGTAGAAAAGCTGCGCGACTCGACATCTGCCCTTGTGATAATCGCCTGTTGTTGACATTTTTGCTGTTGACAAGTGAAATATCACACGGCCATAAGTATTCAGAGCCTTTGCTGTGACACTCATGTATTTATTTTATTTTATTTATTTATTTATGGGACAGTGCACATTAATCAACATTTACATGTAAATACGCCAGAATTAGCCAGACGGCTATTTTTCATCTGTAGTCCCAGGACAGATGTTGGGTGTCCAACATGTTTTTTAGGTTGATGGGGGAAACCGGAGTACCCGGAGGAAACCCATCCAGACACGGGGAGGAACATGCAAACTCCACACAGAAAGGCCCGGGCGACCCGGGGATCGAACCCGCAACCTTCTTGCTGTGAGGCCTGAGTGTTGCCACTCAGCCACCGTGCCGCCCGGGTAACTCGGGTCTGTCCATTTCTTTGGATCTTCTAACCTTTCATTGGTATTGTTTATAATTATTTGTGGTATTTTGGGATATTTCAGTTTTTCTTTTTGAATAAATCTGCAAAAATGTCAAGAATTCTGTGCTTTTCGCGTGCCGTGTGCACCCACTGTATATCATATTCCATTTGCTGTATAATTATAAATCTCTTCAATAAAAAAACAATAAAAAATCTGCACATCGCACCAGAGCTTTTACAGCGTTTTTACATTTGGACTAAAACGACGACGTGACGCTGCTGAACCCTGCATGTATCACCGGTTAAGAAAATAAAACTGGAGAAGGAAGTAAGCACAGAGCAGCTGGACGTCAGTTGTGGTTCTGGTGAAAATGGCAAAACGGCGTCTTGAAAATAAGTGATTAAAAATGACTCAAAGGTGAATCGCTCCAAAAACAACTTTGACCTGAGAATGTGCTCATTTTACTGGAGTTTTGAAACTGTTGCTGTCTTTGTTTGCTCATCTGTGCAGTGCGTTTCCATGGCAACTGCTGGGCATTCCCCCACAGACGCACACGCAGGACACCCCCAGTGTGATGTCACTGCAAAGCATCAATAGTAGTACCAGTAGTAATAGTAGCAGTAGTATAGTAGTAGTAGTAGTATAGTATAGTAGTAGTAGTCGCAGTAGTAGCAGTAGTAGTAGCAGTAGCAGTAGCAGTAGTAGTAGTACAGTAGTAGTAGTAGTAGTAGTACTAGCAGTAGCAGTAGCAGTAGTAATAGTATAGTAGTAGTAGTAGTCGCAGTAGTAGTACTAGTAGTAGTACAGTAGTAGTAGTAGTACTAGCAGTAGCAGTAGCAGTAGTGTAGTAGTAGTAGTAGTAGTAGTATAGTAGTAGTAGTAGTAGTAGTAGTGTAGTAGTAGTAGTTACAGTAGTAACAGAAGTACTAGAGCAGAGGGTCAGTTGGAGCAGAGGATACACAGTTGAACTGTGCATATTTCCTTTACTTTTTTCTCTTGTTTTTGTAACTTCTTTCCCCCTGAACTTAATCAGATTTATGAGTTTTGTCCTTTTGAGTCGCTCCAAAACCAGATGAAAACCAGAGTCAGATTTTCCAGAGACGAGACATTGTTTGAATACCAGAAAACAGTTCTCCGGGCTCCTCTGCTCCAAGACAGTGTTTATGAAGAGCTCCTGTCACCATGTTCTACCGCCTGATGTTAAGATTTAGCTCAGGAATCTATAGAACTCGATATAACTCTACGTAACTTTATAGAACTCTGTGCAATTCTGTGTAACTCTTACAGCTCTTTATAGCTGACAAAAATGCAGTTAATTGCTGCTCAGTTTGTTGTTGGTGCACAAGTAGTGTCTGAATCAAACCCGTGTTTTGCTTTAAGACGGTGTTTTAAACTTGTGCTTCTGTGCAAAGAGAGTTCATCACTGCGACATCTGCAAACTGCCTTCGTTTATCTAAAGTCCCGTATGGACCTGATCACTGACCTGATAACCTGCGCCGCCTTTCAGGACCATCCGCACTTTCCATAGAGGAGCGTTCAGAATAAACTGTGGGATTAATCTGCGTTAAAAAAAAACATTAGCGGAATTTTTTGTGTGATTAATCACATGTGTTAATGTGTTAACGTTGACAGCCCTAATAACTATGTAACTCTAAATGACTCTATGTAACTTTATGTAACTCTTTATAGCTCTATATAACTATGTAACTCTATATAACTCTACAACTCTAAATAACTCTGTTACTCTTTATAATTCTATGTAATAACTATATAACTCTATGCATGGCTATATAACTCTATGTAGCTCTATGTAACACTATAACTCTATGTAACTTTATGTATCTCTGTGTAACTCTATGTAACTCTATGTAACTCTATATAACTCTATGTAGCTCTATGTAACACTATAACTCTATATAACTTTATGTATCTCTATGTAACTCTATATAACTCTGTATAACTCTATGTAACACTATAACTCTATGTAACTTTATGTATCTCTGTGTAACTCTATGTAACTCTATATAACTATGTATCTCTATGTAACTCTATATAACTCTGTATAACTCTATGTAACTCTATATAACTTTATGTATCTCTATGTAACTCTATATAACTCTGTATAACTATGTAACTCTATGTAACTTTATGTATCTCTATGTAACTCTATATAACTCTATGTAATGCTATGTAACACAATGTAACTCTATATAACTCTATGTCACACTATGTAACACTATAACTCTATGTAACTTTATGTATCTCTGTGTAACTCTGTGTAACTCTATATAACTCTATAACTTCACATAACTCTATATAACACTATATAACACTATGTAACTCTATATAACACTATGTAACTCTATATAACTCTATGTAATTCTATATAACTCTATGTAACTCTATATAACACTATGTAACTCTATATAACTCTATATAACACTATGTAACTCTATATAACTCTATGTAACTCTATATAACTCTATGTAATTCTATATAACTCTATGTAACTCTATATAACTCTATATAACACTATGTAACTCTATATAACTCTATGTAACTCTATATAACTCTATATAACTCTATATAACTCTATGTAACTCTATATAACTTCACATAACTCTATATAACACTATATAACTCTATGTAACTCTATATAACTCTATAACTTCACATAACTCTAAATAACTCTATATAACACTATGTAACTCTATATAACTCTATATAACTCTATGTAACTCTATATAACTCTATGTAACTCTATATAATTCTATATAACTCTATGTAACTCTATATAACTCTATGTAATTCTATGTAACTTTATGTAACTAAAAACTCTTTGTATAAAACGCTTTGGGAGATTCACTGTTTTTGAAAGAAATCTCCAAACTTCTGATCCTCAAATGTTTCTCCTGCTCGTTATTTGTTTAGGATCGGCTCATCGATCGTATATAAACTGCACATGGACAGAACCAAACCTGTGGCACGTTCCAAACAGGAAGTGAGTACGGGGGCGCTCCTGGCTTCATCCACTCTGGCTCCAATTCACTTTCTATTGAAAAAACGTCGCTTCTCTCTGTACGGATTTGCAAGCCGGAAAATCGCACACGAAGACACAAATTCGGGTCACGCCTTGAACTCGGAAAGAAGCAAATCGCAGTCGAAATCTGGAAAACTCTCCTGCGGTGTGTGGCCTTTAGTCCACTTTTTTACACACTTCTCTGGTTCGCCTCATATTAATCTTGTGGTTTAAAGTCCTTTCAACCGACAACGATATTTGGAGCTGAATAATAGCACCACTTTCCGAAGATATTAGTTTATTTACACAAACTCCACCGTAGAGTCCGAAATGTCTCCATCTCCGGTTCAGCCACACGGATTCTACAGGGTCAGGATGAGGCTTGAATCATTCGCTGATTTTCCAGGAACGAGCCGTGTTTTTGAGACCCAGATTTGCGTTCAGGGGAATTCTTAGAGGAAGTTAGTTGGTGATTAAGGAATTGCATCAGCCCAAACAGTAACTGGATATATTTACGTAGGCATGTGCCGTTTAGTCAGGGGTGAGTCGGCCACAGACGCACGGGGAAATACAAGGGGACAAACAGACGGGATTTGGAAATACAGCTGATTCGGATTTCTACGCCGCAAAAACAATCATCAATCTGCACTTTACAAGATGTCTGCACTCAGAATAATTATCATACAGTTTACCCAGTTTAGTACTAGCAGTAATAGTAGTAGCAGCAGCAGTAGTAGTAGTAGTAGTAGTAGTAGTAGTAGTAGTAGTAGTAGGAGTAGTAGTAGGAGTAGTAGTAGGAGTAGTAGTTGGGCCTTTCAAACTTATCCATCTTCATGTAGAATGTTCCAGAGTACGGCTTAGAATCATATATATTGTAGCTCTAATGTAGCTCTAAAAAGACAAAAAACCCATGTGAACTTGAAAACTTCCACTGCATGACATCACGAGGTGGAACAGAGCGTTTTGAACACGTGTGAATGAAACAAAACACAAGTCCAGGTGTGTTTTTGAGGAGGAAACGGGATTTTAACCTCACAAAAGTCCAGTTTAGTGTAATTTAGGCCCTTTAACCCTCTAAAAAGAGTAAAACGTCGCCTGTTCCTCATCAGGTCCACGGTTCCTTCTGTCGTGTTTTGCGGCGCCGGTTCCGCGTGCGCTGGGCTGCGGCGCGTTCAAGGACCTCGTGCAAAAACAACAAACAAATTAACCAGACGCAGAGCAGATACCAGGACGAGGGCACGGAACGAGAGCTCTGGGCGGGATCACGGGCTCAGTTTGATGTAAAAGTGTTTGGAGTTAGGAGGAAAAGAACCTGGAATAAATTGAATACAGGGACATGGTGTTGTGGAATTTTTAAAGTATAAAGAATAGAGTAGATCTTAAAGAGTGCGTATACCACCCAAAAGATGCACAGACACAACGCCGGGTCATTAGAAATCAAAATAACACACGGAGGCAAGTTTAAAGACGTGATTAAAGGAACGAGGACTAAGTGTCTGTTTTGGTTTGAGGATCTTCGAGCGAACCCTCGGTTATTATAAATGATGAGGGTAAATTATGCGCTGATTATGGAATTTACACGACTTTTATACAAGTGCCGACTTATAGATGATTATGTAAAGATTTCCATGAGACCCTCACCAAGGCCCCGGCCCTATCTCGCAATCAGGAAGAACAAGTGCAGAGACCATGAGTACAATATTATAACTTAAAATATTCACTAAGGCTGAGTGGTAGTAGCAAAAGTAATAGTAGTAGAAATAATAGTAGTAGTAGTAGTAGTTGTAGTAGTTGTAGTAGTAGTAGTTGCAGTAGAAGTAGTAGTAGCAGTAATAGTAGTAGTAGTAGCAGTAGCAGTAGCATTAGTAGTAGTAGATGTAGTAGTAGCAGTAATAGTAGTAGTTGAAGCAGCAGTAGTAGTAGTTGTAGTAGTAGTAGTAATAGTAGCAGTAGTAGTAGTAGTAGTAGTAATTGTAGTAGTAGCAGTAATAGTAGCAGTAGTAGTAGTAGTAGCAGTAGTAGTAGTTGTAGTAGTAGCAGTAGTAGTAGTAGTTGTAGTAGTAGTAGTAATAGTAGCAGTAGTAGTAGTAGTAGTAGCAGTAGTAATAGTAGTAGTAGCAGTAGCAGTAGTAGTAGTAGATGTAGTAGTAGCAGTAATAGTAGCAGTAGTAGTAGTAGTAGAAGTAGTAGTAGTAGTTGTAGTAGTAGCAGTAGTAGTAGTAGTTGTAGTAGTAGTAGTAGTTGTAGTAGTAGTAGTAATAGTAGCAGTAGTAGTAGTAGTAGTAGTAGCAGTAGTAATAGTAGTAGTAGCAGTAGTAGTAGTAGATGTAGCAGTAGCAGTAGTAGTAGTTGTAGTAGTAGTAGTAGTAGTTGTAGTAGTAGTAGTAGTTGTAGTAGTAGTAGTAATTGTAGTAGTAGCAGTAATAGTAGCAGTAGTAGTAGCAGTAGTAGTAGTTGTAGTAGTAGCAGTAGTAGTAGTAGTTGTAGTAGTAGTAGTAGTTGTAGTAGTAGTAGTAATAGTAGCAGTAGCAGTAGTAGTTGTAGTAGTAGTAGTAGTAGTTGTAGTAGTAGTAGTAGTAGTAGTAGTAGCAGTAGTAGTAGCAGTAGTAGTAGTAGTAAGGTAAGGTAAGGTAAGGTTTATTTATATAGCGCTTTACACAGACACATGTCCCCAAAGTGCTTTACACAGCATTTTTACAGAGCATTCTTCATTCACTCCATACCCAGTGGTGGTGAGCTACTGTTGTAGCCACAGTTGCCCTGGGGCAGACTGACGGAGGCACGGCTGCCAAGCCAAGCGTAGTAGTAGTAGTAGCAGTAGTAGTAGTAGTAGTAGTTGCAGTAGAAGTAGTAGTAGCAGTAATAGTAGTAGTAGTAGCAGTAGTTGTAGTAGTAGCAGTAGTAGTAATAGTAGCAGTAGCAGTAGTAGTTGTAGTAGCAGTAGTAGTAGTTGTAGTAGCAGTAGTAGTAGTAGTAGTAGTAGTAGTAGTTGTAGTAGTAGTAGTAATAGTAGCAGTAGCAGTAGTAGTTGTAGTAGCAGTAGTAGTAGTTGTAGTAGCAGTAGTAGTAGTAGTTGTAGTAGTAGTAGTAGTTGTAGTAGAAGTACTTGTAGCAGTAGTAGTAGCAGTAATAGCAGTAGTAGCAGTAGTAGTAGTAGTAGTAGTTATAGTAGTTGTAGTAGTAGTAGTTAACATTAACTTCATTTTTTAAAACTGAAATTAAAGCTTCACTCTGTACCTTTTGTGCTGGACAATCTGTCTCCGTCTTGTCTCCACGGAGATGTTCTGGTTTCCCCGGGAATATTCCGCGGTGTGGCATTCAGCGTATCCCCGTGGAGCCAAACTCGGGACAGCCCTCGACCAAGTCACGGGTCGGATCTGTGGAGAGGCGACAACGTTCACAGTGAGAAAGTGAGTTTTTCAACGCAATAACATCTCCATGGAAACAAGCAGGCGACAATAAAACCGGGAAAGTTACATAGTGCAGCTTTAGCTTCACTTCTGTTTATGTATTTAGCGTTTTTTTTTTTTCTTCTATTTTTAAGCTTGAAAGTACAAAGAAAATTGCTAATGAAGACGTGTTTGGGAAAGAATGCTGGTTACAAATTGCCGTGTCCAAACGTAAAAACACAGAAACACAAAAACACACACGGGCACAAATGTTGGCGTGTGCGTGTGTTTGGGTTTGTGACGTGCAGTCGTCTGAGAGCGTTTCCACAATAGTCCAGATGCTCGTGTTGTGGGTCGTCCTGGGTCAGACGAGGAAAACATGGCGCAGGAATGTACCACCAGAAAACATTTACACTTGAGCCCGAGCCCATTAGCCTGTGATTCTGTGATTCTGTTATTGTGTTATTCAGCGTCACAGACTTCAGAGAAATTAGAGTGAAAAGACGTCTCTATTTCCCCGGGACAGTCCCAGATTTGAACCCCGTGCCCCCCCCGTCCCGGCAGATTTACCCAGAACCGCTGATTTGTTCCAGTTTTATACAGGAAATGTCCATATTTTTGACTAATCTCATCCCTGTCGACAGTAAAAAGAAGCATAAACTGTCACTCGTTTCGGTAAAATCCCAAAAAAGTTGCTTAAAAACGACCAAAACACAAAGAAAACGTGAGAATATTTACTCCAGTGCAGCAGTAGTTGTTTTTGTTGTTTCAAATGTGGGAAACTCTCCGCTCCGTAGATATTTTGTTGTCGCATTTGAACGTCTGTATAGAAAGTCGCCTAAATTATAGTCACACTGGTTAAAAGAATTTGAGGACCGGATTTTGCGGAGTAAGATTTTTGTGCGGAAGGAATGAATCGCCCCAAACCACCGCCTGGTCTCAAATAAACGCCTGGTCTGTTAAGTACGGAAACGAATGACAAACACAGCAACAAATACAAACGCCACAACACAACAAAAAAGTCACAACGCGGGACTCTATTTTCCGACCCAGGAGGGTTCACAACAAATGCAAACACCACAACATAAACGGATAAGCCACAACGCACCAAAAAAAGCCACAAGGGAAGTGACCGCAGGACTCGATTTTCCGTCGGGCCGAGCGAGGAGGATGAAGCGGGAAATTTTTTATGACAGTCAGACAGTGACATCGATCCTGGCCACAAAACAATAAATGACTTTAACTTATGATACGTTTCCTCTGCAGAGCGGCCGGGCGCTCCCTTAGAGAGAGGGGGAGGAGCCCGGTCACAGGGGAGGAGCTCGGAGTAGAGTCACTGCTCCTCCACGTGGAGAGGAGGGGAGGGCATCTGTTCTGATGCCTCCTGGACGCCTCAGGAGGTGTTCATGACCCACCGGGAGGAAGAAGACCCGGGACACACTGGAGGAACTCTGTCTCTAGGCCTGGGAACGCCTCAGGGTCCAGAGGAGCTGGAGGAAGTGTCTGGGGTGAAGGAAGTCTGTGCTTAGACTGCTGCCCCGGATAAACAGAAGAAAATGGATGGATGAACGTTTCCAACTTCGTTCACCACTACATTCTTTTACTTTTCACATTCTTCTTCTTCCACTGTTCCCATTCACTTCCTGATTTTTCCCCCTCGTTTGGTCTGTTGGAAAGTCCCGCGGTCACTTCTGCTGTGGCTGTTTTTTGTTTTGTTGTGGCTTTTTTTGGTGTATGTCTTTTTTTTGTTGTGTTGTGACTTTCTTTGGCGTGTTGTGACTTTCTTTGGCGTGTTGTGGCTTTTTATTGGTGTATTGTGGCTTTTTTGTTTTGCTGTAGCTTTTTCTGGCGTGAAGTGACTTTTTTTGGTGTGTTGTGACTTTTGTTGTGTTGTGACTTTATTTTTGGCGTGTTGTGACTTTTTTGGGGGCGTGTTGTGGCTTTTTTGGGGGCGTGTTGTGGTTTTTTTCATGTATTGTGGCTTTTTTGTGTTGTGTCTTTTTGCTTTTGCATTAGTTGTGAGCTTCCGTAGTTTAGTGATTGAAACAAATAAACTCTCTTATTAAACGGCTCTTATTTGTTATTTTACAGTATGAAACTCTGCTTCAATTCGCTCCTGTAACTGTGAGCCTCGATGAGCTTCATTTGACTGAACGCTATAGATGACGTCGCACTCCCTCCGTCCTTAGTCCACGTGTTTATACAGTCTCAGGTTAGCGTGTAGCGTGTAGCGTGTAGTATATGTATGTGCTCAGGTTAGCGTGTAGTATATGTATGTATATATGTGTGCGTTTGTGCTATAGTTTATTTCGGGGAGTCAGCAGAGTCCAGAGCCTGAAGCCAACTGGGTCAGACTCCCAAACGTTTGAGCGTTTAGAGTTTCACGTTAGCGCCGCAGGCCTTCCCCACATCTGTGCTCCAGTCTGCTGCAGGACAAAACAAAACAGGCGTGTGCGGCAGAGTGGTTAGCCCTCATAACTCACTACGAACAAGGCTTCGACTCTCACACGGGGCATTTCCGACGGCATCTCCCTGATTCATACGGCGCAGTTTTGCCAAGATGTCTGTTTTAGGGCGTGAAAATGGGAAAATGGGTCACGGACTTTAGTTTTTGTATTTTTTTTTGTGGAATAAAATGGAGTTAATTTCATTTTAGATCAACAAATGAATCTTTTGGTGGGTTTATGTCATTTAGTCAAACTTTACGATCGCTTTCCTCACTCAGATTAATTAAAGTAACAGCGTGGAACTTTCTGGACTTCCTGGACTCAGTGTGACGCCATGGAAACACAGTTAAAGCCATACTACAGCACATTCTCCATAGGTTTTATAATATAGTGCAGAAGATTATAGCAAACAACCCTGTAAACAAGCCAAGTAAGAGTCAGGTTTGTGGAGACGCAAGCGCATTAAGAGTAAAAACATATGGTTTTAGTCCTGGTTTAGACCCCGGTTTAGTCCTAGTTTAGTCTTGGTTTAGTCCCTGGTTTAGTTCTGGTTTGGTCCAGGTTAGTCTTGGATTCGTCTTGGTATAGGTCCGGGTTTAGTCCTGGTTTAGTCCTGACTTAGTCTTAGTTTTGTCTCGGTTTAGACTCTGGTTTCGTCCTGGTTTTGTCCTGGGTTGGACCTGGTTAGTCCCGGTTTAGTCTTGGTTTAATCCTGGTTTCGACTTGGTTTAGTTCTGGTTTAGTCCGCGGTTTAGTCCCTGGCTTCGTCCTGTTTAGTCTTGGTTTAGTCCTTGTTTAAGTCTTGGTTTCGTCTTGGTTTAGTCCTGGTTTTAGTCCCTGGTTTAGTCCTGGTTTTAGTCCCTGGTTTAGTCCTGGTTTAGTCCCTGGTTTAGTCCTGGTTTAGTCCTGGGTTAGACCTGGTTTAGTCTTTAGTCTTGGTTTAATCCTGGTTTAGCTTTGGTTTAGTTCTGAACCTGTATCACCAATTAAGAAAGCAAAACTGGAGAACGAGTCGGGTTTGTGGAGAGGCGAGCGCACCGAGAGCACAGACCCGTGTTTTTCCAGGTTTTTTTGCGCAATAAAACACAAACTGCCTTTAGTCCGTTAAAAGTTACACACTGCAGCTTTAACAATACTGTCGGGGATGCAGATTTCTCCGGGCCACACGACACTTCTCCCCTCGAAGACAAACCGCTCAAACTGTCAGACTTCTCCTCGGATTTATAGATGCACCTGCAGCTTCGGCCGCGTCAGGTTTTCCACCGTGAATTCTTTCCATATTTTCAAAAACACCGACGGAGCGCGAGGCAACGCTAATTTACTCCAAAACAACTCGCGGCAAAGGCTTCATTCTACTCCGCACGCATTCCTCGACGTAAGTCTGAGCTTTGGAGTCCGAAAGGTGAGGTAATCCCGACGAAGCGCTGGAAAAACAAACAGGATAATTACGGGGAAAGTATGGGGCAAACGGAGGAGGAGGCTGGGGGCGAGATTCCCAGAAAGTTGTGCATCTAAACACGCCTGTGACCCGCGGGCGACCCCGGACCGTCTGAAAGTACGAGCGCCGCCGCAGGGTCGGAGTTTGGCTTGGAGCCCGGCGGAGTGATTCCGAACAGGAAGTGGGCGTGGGCGCGATTCCGGCTCCATCGGATCTGGCTCCGAGTCACTTTGTGCCGAAAAACTGTCTGTTACTGCTGCTGTCAGGCTTTTTGGACACTCGCACTAGAAACATTTGGATAATTTCAGCCCTGGAACTGACAATCTCGATAGAACGAAATGTAAAAAGGTGGAGGTTCACTTGAAAACTACCACTTCATGACATCACAAGGTGGAGCAGAGCATTTGGAGCTTTGGAGATGTAAACAGACGAATAATAAAGAGCTACTCAAACATGTGAATGAAACAAAACATAACTCTAGGTCTGTTTTTGAGGAGGAAACAACATTATGTGACCAGTCTCATTATTTTCATTTCAGACTTACTTAATGTTTGCTACATTTATACTGTAAACTGTTCTTTTCAGCGTCCGTGAATGATGCAAACTGCAGGTGCTCCGTGATTTCCCAGACTTACGGATCAACTCAAGACAACATTTATGATTAGGTTTTGTTAGACACCCAGACGCTCGGACTCCCTCTTTCAGAAACCTTCCTTTAGTCTCTGACATTTTTCTGCCTGTGTCACCCTGATGCTGTGACTTCTGCTACACATCATTAAAGGTGCTGTATAAGGACGATCTGCTGGCCTCCATGAGCTTCATTTGACTGGGGGTGAACGCTGTGGGTGACGTCACGCTCACTCAGTGCTATGGTCAGACTCCTGATCCGTCACTGGTTTGTCAGCTTGGAAATGCTGTTGCTTTGTGGAGAATGTTCCACAGTACAGATTAAACAGCACGACGCTGTATTACAGCTCAGATCTGTGCAGAGGCGCCTCCTATTCACACGAGGAGTTCATGTATTTTTGAGCAACAGAAACACACGTAGTGAATAAACGCTGGAGGCATATGTTTAAAGTCACACCAGGGAACATTCAAGGCAAAGCAAAAACATCTCCATGGACACAAGTAGGTAGCAGACCCTTCACTAGAAAAGTTACGCAGTGCAGCTTTAAGTGGACCTGCTGAAAATGATGATTCAGCTGTTTCTGTCGGACTAGACTCCTGATCACCCTGTAGTTTGCATGTTCTCCCTGTGTTCCTGTGGCAGGGTGGTTAGCCTGCCTCCTCCCCTCGGTCAGGAGGTTGTGGGTTCAACTCCTGATCTAGTTTAGTCCTGCTTTAGTCCTGGTTTAGTCCTGATTTAGTCCTCGGTTTAGTCCTGATTTAGTCCTCGGTTTAGTCCTGATTTAGTCCTCGGTTTAGTCCTGCTTTAGTCCTCGGTTTAGTCCTGATTTAGTCCGAAATAACGACACAACTCTGCTGAATCCTATGTGTATCATCAATTAAGTAAATTAAACCGTAAAACTAAGTATCAGGATGGTTCTGCCTCCTCCTTCAGTCAGGAGGTTGTGGGTTCGACTCCTGGTCTCCCTGTAGCTGGCTGCGCGTTCTGGCTGCGCGTTCTGGCTGCGAGTTCTGGCTGCGCGTTCTGGCTGCGCGTTCCGGCTGCGCGTTCCGGCTGCGCGTTCCGGCTGCACGTTCCGGCTGCACGTTCCGGCTGCACGTTCCGGCTGCACGTTCTCGCTGCACGTTCTGGTTGCACGTTCTGGCTGCACGTTCTGGCTGCACGTTCTGGCTGCACGTTCTGGCTGCACGTTCTCGGTGCACGTTCTGGCTGCACGTTCTGGTTGCACGTTCTGGCTGCACGTTCTGGCTGCACGTTCTGGCTGCACGTTCTGGCTGCACGTTCTCGGTGCACGTTCTCGCTGCACGTTCTCGCTGCACGTTCTCGCTGCACGTTCTCGCTGCGCGTTCTGCCCGTGTTCCTCCGCGAGCCTTGAAGACGTCCTCGTGACCCAAACCACTTTTGACATGTGTTTAAAAAGCCAAAACCGCACGTTCACTTTCCCACCTCTGCACAGCTGCTCTGGCCCGACTCCAACCAAAACCACCTCCAGCGCCGCGCAGATCTATATTTCTGGAGCAACCGTGACAACCAAAACAGATTCCAGGCACGCACAGCGGTCGAAACTCGCAGCTGATAAAATTTAACGCGGAGAAATTACAAAAACTCGGCCCCACCACATGAAAAAGGTGCGATTTATGCTGCGGAGACGGTTGCGAAGCGCCGGTATCGGAGGATGAAGGCGGCGTCTGATTGGCCGTGACTGACAGTAATGCTGGACTCGTGCGTGAGACGAACCGGCTCCTCAAACATTCCCCGGTACAGTTGGAAAACAGGGAAAACGCGGGGAAAAGCGGCACTGTGGAACCGGTTTTCTTTGCGGAATGAAGTAAAGAGGAGGTAATACATTTGGTTGGGTCAAAAGTCACAAAAGCAGATGTCGGAGGTGATTATTCCGACGGCTAAACGTGCGTGTAATGTCGTCCATATGGAGAACAAAGAAAAACGGGATTTAAGGCACTTCCTGGTCGTGTTTTGGGAGAACACAGGGAGAACACGAAAACTCTAGAATCATTTGGAGCGTTTTCTTTCAGCCAATTTCTACCCAAATAAAGGTAAAAGGAGCTGTTCACTTGAAAAATACTGACATTTCTCCGATCTGGCCAAGATTTTAAAGCTTCTTCTATCAGGTTTTTCCTCTCGTTTTCAGATTTATTCTGGACTTACGAGGTCTGAGGCGGCGTAATTCTAGTCCAGAGGTCGTTTATTTTAGCAGAACAGGCTGAAGTGCTTTGCTAAATGCAACAAGACAAATGGGTTTGGAAATGAGTTTGACAAACGATGGCATCAGGGTCAGAAAACTGCAGCTCTTTGTTTGGCTTAGACCTGGTTTAGTCCTGGTTTGGACTTGGTTTAGTCCTTGGTTTAGTCCTGGGACAGACCTGGTTTAAACTTGGTATAGTCCTGGTAGAGTTCTGGCTTAGTCCTTAGTTTAGTCCTGGTTTAGTCCTGGTTTCGTCCTGGTTTAGTCCTGGTTTAGTCCCTGGTTTAGTCCTTGTTTAGTCCTGGTTTAGTCCTTGTTTTAGTCCTGGTTTCGTCCTGGTTTCGTCCTGGTTTAGTCCTGGTTTAGTCCCTGTTTTAGTCCCTGGTTTAGTCCCTGGTTTAGTCCTGGTTTAGTCCTGGTTTAGTCCTGGTTTAGTCCTGGTTTAGTCCCTGGTTTAGTCCTGGTTTAGTCCTGGTTTAGTCCTTGTTTTAGTCCCTGGTTTATCGACAAAATGAAAATAAGTGACTAAAGATCCTCAAACATCCGTCGCTCCAAACACAAACTCCAGAGGGACAAAGAAGAAGAAACTAAAAAAGAAAAAAACAAACGAAAAAGAAAAGTAGAAGACGACTAAACGCTCTGAAAAGTCCGTTTGTTTCGCTTCATAAAAATATTAAGTTTGCACAAATGTCTTTACGACGTCCCGTAAAAACAGAGAAGCGATAACACGGATCATCATCATCATCACTGTCCCCGCGGGCGCCATTTTGAGGACCTGATGATGGACAGACTCATTCAGAGAGGGAGAAACACGCGACGTTTAGCTGCAGGTGACGAGAGACCAATCACTGTCTAAACACAGAGAGAGAGAGAGAGGAGAGAGGGAAGGAGAGAGGGAGGAGAGGAGGAGAGAGGGAAGGAGAGGAGGAGAGAGGGATGCAGACAGACGTGTTCAGGTAAAAGAGAAACACGCGACGTTTAACTGCAGGTGATGAGAGAAAGAGATGTGTAAACACTGAGAGAGAGGGAGAGAAAGAAAGGAGAGGAGAGAGAAAAAGTAGAGGAGGGAGAAAGAGAGAGAAAGAAAGGAAAAAGAAATAAAGAAAGGAGAGAGAAAAAGGAGAGAGAGAGAGCAAAAGAAAGGAAAGAGAAAGAAAGAAGGAAAGAAAGAAAAAAGGAGAGAGAAAAAGGAGAGAGGGGAGAGAGAAAAAGGAGAGAGAGAAAGGAGAGAAAGAGAAAGAAAGGAGAGAAAAGGAGAGAGAAGGAGAAAGAGGAGAGAGAAAGGAGAGAAAGAGAAAGAAAGGAGAGAAAAGGAGAGAGAAGGAGAGAGAGGAGAGAGAAAGGAGAGAAAAGGAGAGAAAGGAGAGAAAGAAAGAAGAGAAAAGGAGAGAGAAGGAGAGAGAAGGAGAGAGAGGAGAGAGAAAGGAGAGAAAGAAAGAAGAGAAAAGGAGAGAGAAGGAGAGAGAAAGGAGAGAAAGAGAAAGAAAGGAGAGAAAAGGAGAGAGGAGAGAAAGGAGAGAAAGAAAGAAAGGAGAGAAAAAGAGAGAGAAGGAGAGAGAAAGGAGAGAAAGAAAGAAAGAAAGGAGAGAGAAGAAGAGAGAAAGGAGAGAAAGAAAGAAAGAAAGGAGAGAAAAGGAGAGAGGAGAGAGAAAGAAAGAAAGGAGAGAAAGAAAGAAAGAAAGGAGAGAGAAAAGGCGAGAGACAAAAAGGAGAGAGAGAGAAAGAAAGAAAGAAAGAAAGGAGAGAGAAAAGGCGAGAGACAAAAAGGAGAGAGAGAAAAAGAAAGAAAGAAAGAAAGGAGGGAGAAAAAGGAGAGGAGAGAGAAAGGAGAGAAATAAAGAAAAAAGGAGAGAGGAGAAAGACAGGAGTGAAAGAAAAAAGGAGCGAGAAAAAGGAAAGAGGAGATCGAAAGGAGAGAAAGAGGACAAAAGGAGAGAGGAGAGAGAAAAAGGAGAGACAGACGGGGAGAGGAGGGTGTGAGAGGAAAAGGACAGAAAATTCATAGAAAGAGGAGAGGTGGATTGGAGAAGAGAGAGTGTGTGAAGAGAAAGAGGGAGAACGAGGGACAGAGAGGGAGAGAGGAAGGGAAAGGGGAGAGGAGGAGGAGAGAAGGAACGAGGGATGCAGACAGACATAATCAGGTAAAAGTGAAACGCGCAAAGTTTAACTGCAGGTGATGAGAGAGAGATCACTGTCTAAACATGGAAAGAGAGGAGGAGGAGGAGAGGAAAGAGGGAGAGGGAAAGGAGAGAAGGAAAAAAGGGTCACACGCGACGTCTAGCTGTAGGTGATGAGAGACAAATCACTGTCTAAAAACAGAGAGAGAAGGAGGGAGGAGAGAAAGAAGGAAGGAGAGAGAGAGAAGGAAGGAGAGAGGAGATAGAGAAGGAAGGAGAGAGGAGAGAGAGAGAAGGAAGGAGAGAGGAGAGAAGGAAGGAGAGAGGAGAGAGAGAAGGAAGGAGAGAGGAGATAGAGAGAAGGAAGGAGAGAGGAGAGAAGGAAGGAGAGAGAAGGAAGGAGAGAGGAGATAGAGAGAAGGAAGGAGAGAGGAGATAGAGAGAAGTAAGGAGAGAGGAGAGAGAGAAGGGAGAGGAAGGCGAGAAAAGAGAGAAAGGAGAGACAGAGATAAATGAGAGAGAGGCATGGAGGGAAAGAGGGAGAGAGAAAGAGAGAAAACAGAACTAAACCAGGACTTGAGTAAGTCTAAACTAGGACTAAAACCAGGACTAAACCAGGACTACAGAACAGGGCTAAACTAGGCCTAAACCAGAACTTGGGCAGAACTAAACCATAACTAAACCATAACTAAACCAGAACTAAACCAGGACTAGAGCAGGACTAAACCAGTATTAAACCAGGACTAAACCAGGTCTAAATTAAGACTAAACCAGAACTAAACCAGAACTAAACCAGAACTAAACCAGAACTAAACCAGGACTAAACCAGGATGAGACTAGGACTAAAGCAGGACTCCAAAAGGACTAAAACAGAACCAAACCCTGGGACCAAAACAGGACCTTCTGGGTTCACACAGGAGATAAATGTGTGTAACTTTTCAGGGGACGAGTCCACCACCTGCTCGTCTCCATGGAGATGTCAATGCTTTATCGGGAATGTTCCGCAGTGTTCGGAGGTATTCTATTACGGGCGTTTTTATTGCTCAAAAATGTCTTGATGAACGGCTCACCTCTCCACAGATCTGACCCGTACCTCGTCCCAGCAGCATCACCAGGTAATCTGAATAAACACGTATAAAAAAAGGTTCCACAGTGAGTCTTTAGCAGAGTGAAAACATGATGAATGAGTTTGGACGGGAGTTTTTTCTGTCAGAAATAAACAGTTACAAATGTCCCTGTCTCGGCTCGCTCCCTTCCCCTTCTGGAACATTCTTGGAGCATTCTTCCCTAATCCTCCGTCTCCAGTGACTCCGGGCTCCAGGCGGATCCGGAGTTAGCCACATGCTAACGCTATCTCCCATCAGGAGCACGCACGCTACGCTAGCAATGCACGCTAGCTACAGGCTACGAGGTCAGGGTGTAGTGTGAATAACAGGACTAAACCAGGACTAAAACAGGACTGAAACAGGACTAAACCAGGACTAAACCAGGACTAAAACAGGACTGAAACAGGACTGAAACAGGACTAAACCAGGACTAAACCAGGACTAAACCAGGACTGAAACAGGACTGAAACAGGACTGAAATAGGACTGAAACAGGACTAAAACAGGACTGAAACAGGACTGAAACAGGACTAAACCAGGACTAAACCAGGACTAAAACAGGACTGAAACAGGACTGAAACAGGACTAAAACAGGACTAAAACAGGACTGAAACAGGACTGAAACAGGACTAAACCAGGACTAAACCAGGACTAAAACAGGACTGAAACAGGACTGAAATAGGACTGAAACAGGACTAAAACAGGACTAAAACAGGACTAAAAGAGGATGAAGCCAGGACTAACCTAGGAAATAAACTGGAATTTAACTAGGACTAAACCAGGATTACACTACAAGTAATCCAGGACAAAAACCAGGACTAAAATGGACTAAACACATCAGGAGTAAACTAGGTCTTGAAAAGAATCTAAACCAGATCTAAACCAGGACTAAACCAGGACAACACCAGGACTAAACCAGATCTAAACCAGGACTAAAGAAGAGCTAAACCCGGACTAAACCAGGGCAACATCAGGACTAAAGCAGATCTAAAGCAGGTCTAAACCAGGACTAAACCAGATCTAAACCAGGACTAAAGAAGATCTAAACCCGGACTAAACCACGGCAACATCAGGACTAAAACAGATCTAAACCAGGACTAAAGAAGATCTAAACCAGGACTAAAGAAGATCTAAACCCGGACTAAAGAAGATCTAAACCAGGACTAAAGAAGATCTAAACCAGGACTAAAGAAGATCTAAACCTAGACTAAAGAAGATCTAAACCAGGACTAAATAAGATCTAAACCCGGACTAAAGAAGATCTAAACCAGGACTAAATAAGATCTAAACCAGGACTAAAGAAGATCTAAACCAAGACTAAAGAAGATCTAAACTAGGACTAAACCAGGACAACAGCAGGACTCAGGAAGATCTAAACCAGGACTAAAGAAGATCTAAACCCGGACTAAACCAGGACAACATCAGGCCTAAACCAGGCCTAAACCAGATCTAAACCAGGTCTGTCCCTGGTCTCGGGCCCCGGTGCGGCTCGGTGGTGCGCTCGTGTCCTGGCCTGCTCCACGGACGTGCCAAACTCCAGGAATTCACTTTTTCTTTCGTTTTTTTTTTCTCCGAGCGGAGATTTGTTTTGACGTTTATGGACGGCCTGAAGGAGAAGGGCCGAGGTGAGAGAGCGGCTGTAATTCTGTCAGCGCAAAGGAGGGAAACGTCCAGCCCAGAAAACAAGAGAGAGGAGGGAAAGAGGGGAAGGAGGGAAACGTCCAGCCCAGAAAACGAGAGAGGAGGGAAAGAAAGAGGAGAGAGGAGGAAAGAAGAGCGAGAGGGAAAAGAGAGAAGAGAGAGGAAGAGGGAGAGAGGGGAAGAAAGTAGAGATAGAGGGAGGAGGGAGGTCAGGGGTCAAGTACTGAGGAGGAGCGAGGAAGCTTTAAAAGGACATAAATACTACACAGGTGCAACAAGGTCTGAACAAGGTCTGAACCAGGTCTAAACCAGGACTAAACCAGGGCTAAACCAGGTCTAAACCAGGTCTAAACCAGGTCTAAACCAGGGCTAAACCAGGTCTAAACCCAGTCTAAACATGGTCTAAACGTGGTCTAAACCAAGACTAAACCAGGACTAAACCAGGTCTAAACCTGCAGGACTAAACCAGGTCTAAACCAGGACTAAACCAGGACTAAATCATGTCTAAACCAGGGCTAAACCAGGTCTAAACCAGGTCTAAACCAGGTCTAAACCAGGGCTAAACCAGGTCTAAACCCAGTCTAAACATGGTCTAAACGTGGTCTAAACCAAGACTAAATCATAACTAAACCAGGACTAAACCAGGTCTAAACCAGGACTAAACCAGGACTAAATCATGTCTAATCCAAGACTAAATCAGAACTAAATCAGGACTAAACCAAGTCTAAACATGGTCTAAACCAGGACTAAAACAGGACTGAATCAGGACTAAATCAGAACTAAACCAGGTGTAAACCAAGTCTAAACCAGGTCTAAACTAGGACTGAACCAGGACTAAACCCAGGCTGAACCAGGCCTAAACTAAAGAAAACACTTGTATTCACGGTGATGTTGCCCTTTAGTCCTAATTCTTCCATAAGGACATAATGTGACTCCAGTCCTTCAGTCCTGCATCAGTCTGCAGTCTGTACGTGTGCAGTGAGTCCAGGTGTCCTCTGGAGCTCTGAGGTTTTGTATTTTGGAGTGACTGATCCAAACAGACCATAATAACAGTCCGTCCTTCACTGTGTTTGGGTTTAACATCAGTTTGGACAGAATCTGAGTCACTGTTTGAGTAAAGATCAAACTGTTTAAACAAGTGGACTACAGGACGCCGCACTGCAGGATTTTCGCTCTTAAACGAGTTTTAAACGTGCGACGAAAAGCGCAGACACGACGAGAACCTTACGAGACTTGGACTTTGTTCAAACTGAACCCTGAAGTGACCCAAATCTGAGTTTTTCGCTCCCGTGCGACCTGCATCTGATCTTTTAATCACAGTCTGAACGACACAGATCTGACTTTTTAAAATGCGACTCAGTCCACTTGGATCTGTGCTCCTAAAACCGAAAAAGATCCAATTTTTTGACCTGCAACTTCAGTCTGAACGGCCACGTCGCGTTCACACGACCTACAGCTGACCTACAGCCGACCTACACGTCATCAACAAGTGACTTTTGTGCTGTAATAAGCTCCTGCTGTGAGCCAATACAACAAACGCCGACACGTTTGCTCCTGAAATAAGCCGGTGACAGCGGTGCGACAGCAACTGTAAAATCTCCAGCTCAGAGCAGCATTAATATACTTTTTTTAATACTTTTTGTGAAGCCCAGATACTATTTTAAAGTTAGAAAACAGTATTTTTTCCACCCAAAATAAGATTTCTACCTTGAAAATTCAAAATAATTGCTTATTTTTTGTTCTAATGTCACAAAACCAACTCCATTTGCCTCCAGTAGAGTTTTGAACATTCTTATGACATGAGATTTCAGGGGTTTATTGTTTGTTTATCATTTATAATGGAGAAAGGTGGATGTGCATGACTCAAAAATGACATTTACACACCTTAGATGAACAGATTTGATTCACACATGGATTAAAACACAACGAAACGTCCACAATTGAACGATAATCAAACGTTTCTGATCTGCCGTCACTAAACAGATGTGAAAACTGGCTCCAGAATTTACAGCCTTAATGTTCACATCTTAATTTACGGAGAAAATAGCGAAGTGAAAACCCCGGGATCGCGTAGAGCGAGTGAATACAAACATTTTAAGACCAAAATCAGCCTGACAGCAGCAGTTAGGATGAAAAAAATGATGTTTAAAGGTCAAAACAAAGTGCCAGCGCGGTTTAAACCGACTTCTTTTTACCCAAATATTGCATAAACGGATTAAAAAATGTCCCAAATTCCTGTTCTTCTCTGAACATGAGCCTAAAGTGACATTATTTACGGTCCTGCGTGTTTCAGAGTGACAGGAGCGGATGGGAAATATTGTGAATCCCGTGAACATGTTGTTCCTTGTTTAAGTGTTTGGGAAAAGCACCACACAGCCTCATGTTTGTGCAGAGGCTCCACAGTTTGGACACACCTCTGCAAATGACAGACTCTCTAAATACGAACCGAGAATGTGACTTTTAAAACCCCACGCTCCGTTTTCCGCACGTATTTGAGCAAAACGTGCCGTGCCCCAGTTCGGATGTGTTGCATAAGCCGCTCTCGGGGTCAAAATAAGCCTGATGTGCACTGTTTCATTCACATTCGCGCATATTCTCTTTCCCACAGCCTTAAAACACTCTGAGCCACCTGCTGATGTCATAGGTTTATACCCAAAAAGTCCATTCACCTTCCCTGGACTCGATCCGACCAATGCAAACCACCTTAAACTACGTTTGAAGCTAAAGCCCGTCGCATTGAGATCTCACTGTGGCAGTGAGTCTGTCGAGGCAACAAACTAGTGCAGTGATGGGGGCAAGTTCTGAACTCCACTTTAACCCGTCTTACAACAGCCTCGAGTCTGACAAACTAAACGCTCTGCCTGGTTCACTCATTAGTGTCTGGAAACGTTAGAAAACAACTTTATAATCAGCCTTACACTTCCCTCTGCTGATTTCCCGCTGCACAGGCCAAAGCCCAAAAGACTCGATCGCCGACGTCGTTTCTAATCCCGTTTACGAGTGAATTTTAGTATTTAAATCATCACCACAGTATTGCAGAGAGAACAGTACGGAGAGGCATTGGGGTCATGCGTTCGGCTTTTGCAGTCGATCCTTCTGTTCAGGCCCTGAGCCGAAGTCTCGCTCTGAAATCACGTGTGAGTTCGTTGTTGCAGGAAGAGATACTCCAGCGACGGCAGGAGCGTGGATGTATAATAAGAACTGGATAAGACACGCCCCCTCTGTCCGTGTACTGCAGCCCAGGAAGAACTCCCAGGAAGAACTCCCCCACAGAAGCACAGAGCATTTGTAGTGATCAGACTGCCCGTGTGCGGCTGACAGGGCATCTCCAGAGTTTCATACAGGTCGGATTTTGTAGGGATTCCTCTGTATTTTTACAATATGATCTTCATCGTCAAAGCGCCTAAAGACTGAGCTTTGTCAGAGTTCTCCTCGCCCCGCTGTGCCAGCTCACGCTCTCATTGGTCAGAACAGCGTTTCTGACGTCACACGTCGGGCTGCAAACAAGGAAGTAAATGCGGAAGTAAACATTTTTTGGGGTCATGCACCAATGCGCACAGACCACTGAAAACAACATGGCGCCATCTTGGATTCATCTTCCAGATTTTATTCTAGTTCTGTGGGCGAGAGGCTCGAGCCGCCAGAAGCAACAAGTGAAGTTCGACTACTGACTGTGAAGAATTACACGCGCTGCAATATTGTGATGATTTAAATACTTAACCACAGCGTTTTTCAAAAAATATAGTAGAATTGACATTTTACGTGGAAGTTCAGAACTTGCCCCCATCACTGCACTAGTTCAGAACTTGCCCCCATCACTACACTAGTTCAGAACTTGCCCCCATCACTGCACTAGTTCAGAACTTGCCCCCATCACTACACTAGTTCAGAACTTGCCCCCATCACTGCACTAGTTCAGAACTTGCCCCCATCACTACACTAGTTCAGAACTTGCCCCCATCACTGCACTAGTTCAGAACTTGCCCCCATCACTACACTAGTTCAGAACTTGCCCCCCATCACTGCACTAGTTCAGAACTTGCCCCCATCACTGCACTAGTTCAGAACTTGCCCCCATCACTGCACTAGTTCAGAACTTGCCCCCATCACTGCACTAGTTCAGAACTTGCCCCCATCACTACACTAGTTCAGAACTTGCCCCCCATCACTGCACTAGTTCAGAACTTGCCCCCATCACTGCACTAGTTCAGAACTTGCCCCCATCACTGCACTAGTTCAGAACTTGCCCCCATCACTACACTAGTTCAGAACTTGCCCCCATCACTACACTAGTTCAGAACTTGCCCCCATCACTGCACTAGTTCAGAACTTGCCCCATCACTGCACTAGTTCAGAACTTGCCCCCATCACTACACTAGTTCAGAACTTGCCCCCATCACTGCACTAGTTCAGAACTTGCCCCCATCACTACACTAGTTCAGAACTTGCCCCATCACTACACTAGTTCAGAACTTGCCCCATCACTACACTAGTTCAGAACTTGCCCCCATCACTGCACTAGTTCAGAACTTGCCCCCATCACTGCACTAGTTCAGAACTTGCCCCCATCACTACACTAGTTCAGAACTTGCCCCCATCACTACACTAGTTCAGAACTTGCCCCCATCACTGCACTAGTTCAGAACTTGCCCCCATCACTGCACTAGTTCAGACTCACTGCCTCAGACTTTAGCTTCAAACGCAGGACTTCCCCTTTAAGTCAGACTTTCTATAGGTGTGTTTTTTATTGAAGTTTCTCTCTTTTCTCCCCCCTGCAGCTGTGACAACACGTGTGGGTGATGTCACAGCCGCTGAGCATTGTGGGTAATGCGGTGCGTTTGCTGTGAGTGTGAGGTGCTTAAACGTCATTTACACCAATATTATTCTAATGACTCCGAACGCTTTATGACATTTGGAGTTTAAGCTTTAGGAGAAAATAAGATCGACTGGCCCCAGAACAGCTGCACTTCCTCTCTTTTCATTTCCTCTCTCTTTCTCTCTCTTTCTCTATACCTCACATCACTCCATTCCCTCTAAGTCTTCTTCTCTCCCTCCTTCTTTCCTCTTTCTCTCTCTGCGCCCCCTCATCAGCCTGTTTTGTCTGTTTCTCTCCCTCTCTCCACTCCCCCCTTTGTCCATCCCTCTTTCTCTCTTTCCTTCTGTCTCTCCCTTCTTCTTCTCCCTCCTTCTCTCTTTCTCACTCCCCCTTTCCCCCTCTGCCTTTCTCTCCCTCCCTCCCTCTCTCTTTCCATCTCTCTCTCCCTCCCTCTTCTCTTTCTTTCCATCTCTCTCTCCTCTTCTCCTACCTCTTTTTCTTTCCTCCTCCTCTCTCTCTCCCTCCTTCTTGCTTTCTCTCTCCCACCTTCCTCCCTCTCCCTTCCTCTCTGCCTTTCTTTCCCTCCCTCTCTCTCCTTCCTCTCTCATTCTCTCTCTTTTTCCATCTCTCTCTCTCCTGTCGCCCTTTCTCTCCCTCTCCCACCTTCCTGTCTGTCTCCCTCTGCCTTTCTCTCTCTCTCTCTCTCCCTCCCCGCTCTACCCCCTTTCGCTCCCCCTCTCTCCCCCGCTTTCCTTCTCTCTCCCTCTACTCTCTGTCATTCTTTCCATCTCTCCCCCTCCCTCTCTCTCTCTCTCTTTCTCTCTCTCTCGGACACAGTGTAGAGGCGTTGAAACCCATTGTGCAGGTGAGTTCCTCTCTCTTTCTCTCTACCTCTCTCGCTCTCTCCCTTTCCCTCCCTCTCTCTTTCCATCTCTCTCTCTCTCTCTCTCCCCTCCTCTCCTGCTTCACTTCCTTTCCCTCCCTTTCTCTTTCTCTCTCTCGGGTACAGTCTGTAGAGGTGCTGAAACTCTGTGTCCAGGTGAGTTTCCATCTCCCTTTCTCCCCCTCTCTTTCTCTCCCTCCACCTCTCCCTCCCTCTCTCTCTCTCAACCCCTCCCTCCATCCTTCCTTCTCTCTCTCTCTCTCTCTCCCTCTGGTCTGTGGAGGTGCTGAAACCCGATGTTCCAGGTAAATTCATTCCTTTTCATTTTGCGCCGTGGCCTGTGACGGCTCCAGGTGCCACAGGGGCAGAATCGAACCCCCCGAACCCCCGAATCCACCCGTCTCTGCCCCAGAAGAGAGAGGGAGTGAGAGAGAGAGAGAAAAAAAGAAAGAAAAAGAAGAAAAAGTGGTGTTTCTTAGGCTCTGGTCCCCGAGTCTCCGCCCCACACGACGTCCATCAGAATGTCCCAGGACGTCGTGGTTAAACTGGTCCCTGCAGGTCGCTTAAAATGATTTAGGCCTTGTCCACACGTAGCCGGGTATCTGATAAACCGAAGATGTTTTGCTGCGTTTTGACCTGTCGTCCACACGAACACGCATCAAAAACGAGTATTCAGGGAAAACTCCGGCCAAAGTGAAGATTTTTGAAAACTCCGTTTATGCGTGTTTGTGTGGACAGAGATAACTGGGGTTTTGCGTTTTAAAACGTCACTGTCTGAGAGGAGAGAGAGGAGAAAGAAGAGGGGAGAGGAGAGAGAGGGAAGAGGGAGGAGGAGAAAGAAAAGAGAAAGGGGGAGAGAGAGGGGAGAAAGAGGAGAGAGAGAGGAGAGAAAGAGAGGAGAAAGAGAAGAGAGAGAGGAGAGAAAGAGAGGAGAAAGAGAAGAGAGAGGAGAGAAAGAAGAGAGGAGAGAAAGAGAGGAGAAAGGAAAGAAAGAGAAGAGAGAGGAGAGAAAAGGAAGAGAAAGAGAAGAGAGAGGAGAGAAAAAGAAGAGAGAAAGCGGAGAGAGAAAGAAGAGAGAGAAGAGAGAAAGAGAGGAGAGAGAAAAAGAAGAGAGAAAGATGAGAGAGGAGAGAGAAAAAGAAGAGAGAAAGAGGAGAGAGAAAGAAGAGAGAGGAGAGAGAAGAGAAAGAAAGGGAGGATAGAAGACAAATCCATGGAAAGAGAAGTGGAGTGGGAAGAGAGAGGGGTAGAAACAGAGGAGAGAGAGGGGAGCGAGAGAAGAGAAAGAGAAGAAGAGAGCGAGAGAGAGGGAGAGAAGAGAACTAAAGGGAGGACGGGAGACAAATCCATGGAAAGAAAAGAAGTGGAAAGGGGAGAGGGAGGAGAGAGGGAGAGGAGAGAAAGGGGGAGAGAAGGAAAGAGGGAGGAAGGGAGAGAGAGAAAGGAGAGGAGAGGGGGTAGCAGAGAGGTAAAAAGGGAGGGAGGGAGAGAGGAAAGAAAGAAAGAGGGGAGAGAAAAAAAGGAAAAGGAGGATGGAAGACAAATCCACCGAAATAGGATAAGTAGAAAGGGGAGAGAGAGTGAGAACCGGGAGAAACAGAGGACAGTGCTTAGAGAGAGAGGAAAAGAGGAAGGGAGCGAGGGATGAAAAAGAGGAGAGAGAGAGTAGGGAGCAGAAAGAAAGAGACGGCCGTGTCCTGGGACAGACTCCACTTCCTCTAAAGATAAAGGAAACACACAGAC
>CM068366.1:4958530-5031030 GCA_034769755.1 Odontamblyopus lacepedii
TACTGCTACTACTACTACTACTACTATACTACGCTACTGCTACTACTGCTACTACTACTGTTACTTAATTGTTACCACTGCTACCACCACTACTACTACTACTACTCCTACTACTGCTACTGCTACTACTACTACTACTACTACTAATTACCACTGCTACCGCTACTGTTACCGGCTACCACTACTACTACTACCGCTACTGCTACTACCACTGCTACTACTACTACTACTCATACTGCCACTGCTACTGCACATACCACTGTTACCACTGCTACTACTACTACTACTACTACTACAACTACTGCTACTACTACTACTACTACTGCTACTACTGCTACCACTTCATCACTACTACTACTACCACTACTACTACCGCTACCACTGCTACTACCACTACTACTGCTACCACTGCTACTACTACTACCACTACTACTACTACTACTACTACTACTACTGCTACCATTACCACTACTACTACTACTACTACTACTGCTACTGCTACTACTGCTACTGCCACTGCTACTGCTACTACTACTACTACCACTACCACTACTGCCACTGCTACTACTGCTACCACCGCTACTGCTACTACGCTACCACTACTGCCACTGCTACTACCATCTACTACCACTGCTACCGCTACTACTACCGCTACTACCACAACTGCCACTACTACTACCATCTACCGCTACTGCTACTGCTACTACTACTGCTACCATCGCTACTACCGCTGCCACTACCATCATACTACCACTACTACTACCACTGCTACAACCTACTGCTACCACTGCTACTACTACCACTACTACTACTGCCACTACTGCTACTACTACTACTACCGGCTACTACTGCTACCATCACTACCACTACCACTACTACTACTGCCACCACTGCTACCACTGCTACCACCACTGCTACCACTACCGCTACCACTGCCACCACTACCACCACCGCTACCATCACTACTACCGCTACCATACTACCACTACCACCACCACTACCACTACCACCACTGCTACCATTACCACGACCGCCACCGCTACCGCTAGTGCCACTACCACTACTGCCACCACTGCCACTATCATCAATTACTGCCACCGCTACTGCTACTACCACTACCACTACTACCATTACTACTACTACCACTGCTACTACCGCTACTGCCATCACCACCGCTACCGCTGTTACTTACCGCTACATCATCACTACCATTACTACCACTACCACTACCACTGCTACCGCTACCGCTACCACTACCACCACCGCCACTACTACCATTACTGCCACCGCTACTACCACTACTGCCACCGCTGCTGCTACTACTACCACTATTACCGCCACCGCTACTACCGCCGCTACCACTGCCACCGCCACTGCTACTACTACTACCACTACCGCTTACACTGCCACTGCCACCGCTACCACTGCCGCTACTGCTACTGCCACTTACCGCTACCGCTGCCGCTACTACTGCCACCCACTACCGCTGCTACCATCTACCACTACCGCTACTACCACTACCGCTACCGCTACTGCTACTACATCACTACTACTGCCGCTACCACTGCCACTACTGCTACCACTACTGCTACCGCTGCCGCCGCTACCGCCACTGCTACCACTACCACCACTACTACCACTACATCGCCATCACCACTGCCGCCGCCGCTACTGCTACTGCTACCACCACCATTACCGCTACCGCTACTACTGCCACTGCTACCACTACCACTACCACTACTACCATACCACCACCGCTACCGCTACCACCGCCATTACCACTGCTACCGTTACCGCCACTACTGCTACCGCTACTACCACTACTACCACTGCCACTACTACCACTGCCACTACCACAACCACTACTACTACTACCACTGCCACCGCTACTACCACTACTAATACTACCGCTACTGCCACTGCCACTGCTACCGCTACCACTACTACTACTACTACCACTGCCACTGCTACTGCTACCGCTACCACTACTACTACCACTACTACCATACTACACTACTGCCACTGCTACCACTGCTACTACTACTGCCACCGCTACCGCTACTACTGCTACCGCTACCATCACTACTACTACCACTGCCACTACTACTACCGCTACCACCACAACCATACTACTACCACCACCGCTACCGCTACTGCTACTGCTACTACTGCTACTACTACTGCTACCGCCACCGCTGCTACCACTGCTACTACTACTACTACCACTGCCACTGCCACTCGCACAACTACTGCCACTACCGCCACTACCATCGCTACTACTACTACCACTACTACTACCACTGCTACTACTACTACCGCTACTACCATCGCTCACTACCACTACTGCTACTACCACTGCTACTACCATCATACTGCTACTACTACCACCACTGCTACCACTACCACCACTACTACCACTACCACTACCACTGCTACCACTACTGCTGCCACTACTACCGCTGCCACTACCACTGCTACTACTACTACCACTACTGCTACCACTACTACCACTACCGCTACTACTACCGCTACTACTACTGCTACCACTACTACCGCTACTACTACTACCACTACTACTGCTGCCACTAATACTACTACCACTACCGCTACTACTACTACTACTACCGCTACCACTACCACTACCGCTACTACCACTGCTGCTGCCACCATACTGCTACTACTACTGCTGATACTACTACTACTACTACTACTGCTACCGCTACCGCTGCTACTGCTACTGCTACTACTGCTACTACTACTACTACCACCACCGCCACTGCTACTCGCATCACTTACCACTACCACTACCACTACTACTGCTACTGCCACTGCCACTGCTACCGTTACTACTACTACTACTACCATACCACCACTGCCACTGCTACTACTGCTACCACCACTGCTACCGGTTACTTCATCGTTACTGCTACTGCTACTACTACTACTACTACTGCTACTACTACTACTGCTACTACTACAACTACTACTACTACTACTGCTACTGCTACTACTATCACATTACACATCGTTACTACTATCACTGCTACTGCTTAATGCCACTGCCACCACTGCTGCTACTACTACTACTACTACTACTGCTACTGCTACTGCTACAACTACTGCTACTACTGCTACTACTACTACTACTACTACTACAACTACTGCTACTACTACTACTACTACTGCTACTACTGCTACTACTACTACTACTACTACTACTACTACTACTGCTACTACTGCTACTACTGCTACTACTACTGCTACTACTGCTACTACTACTGCTACTACTACTACTACTACTACTACTACTACTGCTACTACTACTACTACTGCTACTACTACTACTACTACTACTGCTACTGCTACTGCTACTGCTACTGCTACTACTACTACTACTACTATACTACTACTGCTACTGCTACTACTGCTACTACTACTGCTACTGCTACTGCTACTACTGCTACTGCTACTACTACTACTACTACTGCTACTACTACTACTGCTACTACTACAACTACTACTACTACTACTGCTACTGCTACTGCTACTGCTACTACTGCTACTACTGCTACTACTACTACTACTACTACTGCTACTGCTACTGCTACAACTACTGCTACTACTGCTACTACTACTACTACTACTACTACTACAACTACTGCTACTACTACTACTACTACTGCTACTACTGCTACTACTACTACTACTACTACAACTACTACTACTGCTACTACTGCTACTACTACTGCTACTACTGCTACTACTACTACTACTACTACTACTACTACTGCTACTACTACTACTACTACTTCTACTACTACTGCTACTACTACTACTACGACTGCTACCGCTACCATTAGTGCTACTACCACTATTACTGCTACTGCCACCGCTACTACCACTACTACCACTACTACTACTGCTACACTACTACTTACTACTACTGCCACTGCTACTACTGCTACTACCATCACTGCTACTGCTACTACTACTACTACCACTACTACTGCTACTACTGCTACCACTACCACTACTACTACTACCATTACCGCCACTGCTACTACTACTACCGCTACTGCTACTGCTACCACTACCATACTACTACCGCTACCACTGCTGCTACCACTGCCACCACCACCACTACCACTACTACTACCGCCACCACTGCCACTGCTACTACTGCTACTGCTACTACCACTGCACCGCTACTGCTACTGCCACTGCTACTACCACCACTGCTACCTACTGCCACTGCTACTGCTACCACTACTACCGCTACTACCGCTACTGCTACTACTGCTGCTACTGCTACCGCCACTACTGCTACCGCTACTACTACTACCACTACTACCACTACCGCTACCACTGCCACCACTACTACTACCACTTACTGCTACCGCTACTGCTACTGCTACCGCTACTACCGCTACCACTACTTACCACTACCGCCACTGCCACTGCCACTACCACACTGCCACTGCTACCGCCACTGCTACCACTACTACCACTACCGCCACTGCCACTGCTACTACTACCACCGCTACCACTACTGCCACCACTACTACCACTACTACCACCACTACCACCGCTACCGCTACACCACTACTGCCACCGCCACCGCTACCGCTACTACTGCCACTACCACTACTACTACCGCTACTGCTACTGCTACTGCCACCACTGCGCCACTACATCACTACTACCACTACCATACTACCACTGCCACTGCTACTACTGCTGCTACTACGCCACTACTACTACTACCACTACCACTACCACTGCTACTACCACTACTACTGCTACTACTACTACCACCACTACCACTGCCACCGCTACTGCCACCGCTACCACTGCTACTACCACTGCCACTGCCATCGCTACCACCGCTGCCACTACCACTACCACTACCGCCACCGCCAACTACCGCTACTACCACCATTACTACTACTACTACTACCACAACCACTGCTACCACTACTACCACTACCACTGCTACCACTGCCACTACTACCACTACTACTACCACTACTACTGCTACCATCACTGCTACTACTGCTACCACCACTGCTACTACTGCTACTACCACTGCTACCACTACTACCACTACCACCACTACCACTGCTACTACTACTACCATCACTACCACTACTACGCCACCACTACCACTACTACCACTGCTACTACCATTACCACGACCGCCACCGCTGCTAGTGCCACTACTAATCATTACCGCCACTGCTACCGCCACTACCACTACTGCTACTGCTACTACCACCACTACTACTACTACTATTATTACCACTCGTTACTGCTGCCACTGCTACTGCTACTGCTACCGTTGCCACTGCTACCGCTACTACTACCACTATTACTACCACTGCTACCACTGCTACCGCTACCACTGCTACCACTACTACCACTACTATTACCGCCACTGCTACTACTACTACCGCCACTGCTGCCGCTACCACCACTACCATTACTGCCACCGCTACCACTGCTGCTACCACTGCTACCGCTACCGCTACCACTACCACCACTGCCACCGCTACTGCCACCGCTACCACTGCTGCTACTGCCACTGCTACTACCGCTACACCGCCGCTGCTGCCACTGCTACCGCTGCCACCACTACCACCACCGCTGCTACCACCGCCACCGCCACTGCCACTACCACCACCGCTGCCAATACCACTGCTACCACTGCTACTGCCGTTGCTGCTGCCGCTGCTGCTGCCACCGCTACCACCACTACCACCACTACTACCACCACTACCGCTACCGCCGCCGCTGCCGCCACTGCTACCGCTACCACTACTATTACCGCCACCGCCACCGCTACTGCCGCCACCGCCACTGCTACTGCCATCGCCACTACTGCTACTGCTACTACTGCTACTGCTACTGCTACTGCTACTGCTGCTGCTGCTGCTGCTGCTGCTGCTGCTACTGCTACTGCTACTGCTACTACTACTACTGCTACTACTACTATTACTGCTACTGCTACTGCTACTACTGCTACTACTACTACTACTACTACTATTACTGCTACTGCTACTGCTACTACTGCTACTACTGCTACTAAAAAAATCGGCAATTCCAGAGCTGAAAAAAATGACCCAAACGAGTCTAGTGAATGTGTGTGGAGTTTAAAAACACAGTGGAGCACTTCCTGCATCACCACAACCATAAACCATAAATGTATAAGACCAAAAGTATCAGGAAATACGATAAATCCTGCGTCAAATATACGAAATCTGTGTAAAATCGGCGTGTATGGGACTGTGTTTGTGTTTACCGAAAGAATGAAGTTTGTATTCTTTCTCTTTCTCATAAAAGATGATTATTTTTTGTTTTATTTTTCCTGTAAATAGTTCTATGGTCTTGTATTCGGTTTTATAGGGTGAGACAAAATAAGTGTTAAAACTTCAGCCTAAATCCTTTCGGTCTGTAAATAATTTCTAGTCATTTCTCATGAGTTTTAAATCGTTGCAATATGATTAAGGAAGAACAAAAGGCTCCAGGTCTGTTTGTGATGAGGAAACGGCACGAAAACAGCACAAAATACTTCAAATGTACAGATGAGATTTAACAACCGCAATTTATGCTCCTCTGGTCTACACCTGATATAGTCCTGTTTTTAGCTCTAGTTTAGTCCTGGTTTAGACCTGATATAGTCCTGTTTTTAGATCTCGTTTAGTCCTGGTTTAGTCCTGGTTTAGACCTGATATAGTCCTGTTTTTAGATCTAGTTTAGTCCTGGTTTAGTCCTGGTTTAGTCCTGGTTTAGTCCTATTTTTAGCTCTAATTTAGTCCTGGTTTAGTCCTGGTTTAGTCCTGGTTCAGACCTGGTTTAGACCTGATATAGTCCTGTTTTTAGCTCTAGTTTAGTCCTGGTTTAGACCTGGTTTAGACCTGATAAGAGTTCTATTTTAGTCCTAGTTTAGTCACAGTTTAGACCTGGTTTAGTCCTAGTTTAGCCCTAGTTTAGTCCTAGGTTAGTCCTGGTTTAGACCTGATAATAATTCTATTTTAGTCCTAGTTTAGTCCTAGTTTAGTCCTGGTTTAGACCTGGTTTAGACCTGGTTTAGACCTGATATAGTTCTATTTTAGTCCTGGTTTAGCCCTGGTTTAGTCCTGGTTTAGACCTGGTTTAGACCTGATAATAAGTTCTATTTTAGCCCTAGTTTACTCCTGGTTTAGACCTGAAATAGACCTGATATTGTCCTGGTTTAGTCCTAGTTTAGTCCTGGTTTAGTCCTAGTTTAGTCCTGGTTTAGTCCTAGTTTAGTCCTGGTTTAGTCCTAGTTTAATCCTGGTTTAGTCCTAGTTTAGACCTGGTGTCGCTCAAACTGGTCCAAAATAGGGACATTTCTTGTATAAAACTGGGTCAAATGAGTGGTCTTGTCTAAATCTGCAGGGACGGGGGGACACGGGGCTCAGAACTGGGCCTGTCCCGGGGAAAATCGGGGCGTCTGCTCGGCCTCTTCCAACGTGAACTGGAGGCTTCACGTTCACGTTCACCAGGGGGCAGGTTTCCGGGGGCAAAGCCGGAGCCCGTCTGAAGATCCAGAGGAAGCAACTCCGCAGATAAGGAGAGAAAAAAGAGCAGAGGAAGAGGAAGGACGCGGGTTATCGCAGCGAAGAAAAAAAAACCCAAACAAACTGGCAAACATCACGGTGAGAAACAGAGACGGGCTAACCACTCTGCCACGGCGGCATGGGCAGAACGTGCAAACCGAAAGACGCATTATGTGACTGTCTGTCTGTTTAACGTTAGCATAGTGCTGAAACGATACGACGGTTTCAAACGGTTTCGATTTCGATACTGAGGAATTGGTATTTTCTGGGGGGACGTCACGCGGGGGTGGGGGGGGTTCTACATGCGTGCGTAAGGGTCGAATGTTCAGCGGTTACCGTGGCGACGCAACGCACGCATTGGCAAAGTGTAAAGATCGTCCAAAAAACTCAAGAAAAATGCAAAATGGATTTAAACAGTAATATTACAGAAGTGGTGGTAATAGCAGTAGGAGTAGAAGTAGTAGTAGCTCTTGTAGTAGTTGCAGCAGTTGCAGCAGTATGTTGCTTGTTGCCAAACCAGCTGTAGCTGCTGCAGCAGTTGCTCGCAGCAGCAGCAAATCCAGTTGCTGCGCAGTGCTGCTAACCGCTGCAGCAGCAGCAGCAGCAGCAGCAGCAACCGCAGCAGCAGCAGCAGCAGCAACCAGCAGCTAAGGTTGTGCAGTTGCAGCGCAGCAACCGCTTAGCTGCAGCAATTAAGGTGCAGCAGCAGCAGCCGCCAACGTTAAGCAGTTAGCAGCGTTATTGCTAGCAGGCAGCAGCAATCCGCAGCAGCAACCAGCAGCAACCGTGCAGCAGCAACCGTTAATATTATTATTAAGGTTGTTAGTTGTTGTTAGCAGCAGCAGCATAGTGTATATTTGCAGCAGCATATGCATAGTAGCAGCAGCAGAAGTAGTAGTAGTAGTAGTAGTAGTAGTAGTAGTAGTAGTAGTAGTAGTAGTAGCAGTAGTAGTAGCAGTAGTAGTAGTAGTAGTAGTAGCAGTAGTAGTAGTAGTAGTAGTAGTAGTAGTATCAGTATTTCTCACACAGACAGTTGGAAACACATGTTGTTTTTGTAGATGTAAAGCTCTGAGTGCAGCTGTGTGAGAGTCGAGCCAACAGCCCCAACAAATACTCAGGAATCCACTGTACTACAAACACTACTGTCTGTGTACTGGTACTGCGTGTACTGTGGACTACTACTACTACTGCTACTGCTACTACTGCTACTACTACTACTACTACTGCTACTGCTACTACTACTACTACTACTACTACTACTACTACTACTACTACTACTACTACTACTGGTACTACTACTACTACTACTACTACTACTACTGGTACTACTACTACTACTACTACTGGTACTACTACTACTACTACTACTACTACTACTACTGGTACTACTACTATTACCACTACTGGTACTACTACTACCACTACTACAAACCCACCTATAAAGTACTTCTACCTGTGTTCAGCGCAGTAAAGTTACTTCAAATACTCGTGTACTTCCCTCTATTCAAAATAACAGTGACTTTTCTCCCACAGCTGACCCCCGCCCCCTGCAGGACGCCCACAGAACTGCAGCGTCCCCTTCAAACCGGCGTGTGTGGGCTCGGCCTGCCCCCTGCAGGACGTGGGGGGAACTGCAGTGCGGGGTTTAAACAGCGCCGCAGTACACGCGCTCCAACACCAGGGGGCATAAAGGAGCAGGCGGGGAAAGTAGGACAGGGAGTTTTTTCAGAGGCTTTTTCCTCAATCCTCTCTCTTCTCTGTCTCTCCGGCCCCAAAACCACGTTCACACTTTGTTTATTAATATTTGGAACGCGTTTTTTTAAATTCATTTTAGGAAATATTTCTGGGATTTATTTGCATCTCGAGCTTTTACAGTTTTAAAACGTTTTTCATCATCGCGACTGTGATGCAGTTTCCTCGTCACAAACGGAGCCGGAGGTGTGTTTTTGTTTCATTCACACAGGTTTAAAAGCACAAATTCTGCAGATTTAGACGCTTTTCTCACACTGAAAACGCGCCGTTCCACCTTGTGATGTCATGAGGTGATACAGGAAGTGCCCCGCTGTGTTTAGCGCTGAACCAGAACCGAACCAGGACCGAGTCAGGATTAAACTAGGGCGAAACAAGGACTGAACCAGGACTAAACCAGGTCTGAACCAGGTCTGAACCAGGTCTGAACCAGGTCTGAATCAGGAATGAATCAAGACTGGGTCAGAACTTAACCAGGACTCAACCAAGATTAAACCAGGACTAGACCAGGACTAAAATTGGACTAAACCAGGACTGGGTCAGCCCTTAACCAGGACGCAACCAGTACTAGACCAAGACTAGACCAGGACTAAACTGGGACTAAACCAGGACTCAACCAGGACTAGACCAGGACTAAACCAGCATTAGACAGGACTAAACCAGCACTAAACCAGGACTAGAACAGGACCAAACAGGACTAAACCAGTACTAGATCAGGAGTAAACCAAGACTAGACCAGGACTAAACCAGGACTAAACCAAGTCTAAACCAGGTCTGAAACAGGACTGGGTCAAAACCTAACCAGGACGCAACCGGGACCTAACCAGGACTAAACCAGGACTAGACCAGGACTAGACCAGGACTAAACCAGCATTAGACAGGACTAAACCAGCACTAAACCAGGACTTAACCAGGACCAAACCAGGACTAAACCAGTACTTGATGAGGAGTAAACCAAGACTAGACAAGGACTAAACCAGGACAAAATCAGGACTAAACCAGGTCTAAACCAAGTCTAAACCAGGTCTGAAACAGGACTGGGTCAAAACCTAACCAGGACTAAACCAGGCCCGAACCAGGACTAGACCAGGAGTAAACCAAGCCTTAAACCAAGACTGAACTCCAGCAGGACTCGACCAGGACCGAGTCAGAACTGAACCAGGACTAAACCAGGTCTTTAGGAACTTTAGGAATGAAGCGGCACCGAAACAGCTCAACCAGGATCGAACCAAGACTCAAAGTAGAACTAAACCAGGACTTGTGTGAAACAAAACTCGTCTCCAGGTCTGTTTTGGAGGAGGAAACATTACACCGTAGATCAGAAAATAGCGTAACATGGACCCTTTAAGTTGAAAAAGTGACTTAATGTGGCTTTAAATGACATAACAAAGCTGCGTCAGAGTCAGACGGGGTTTGCATGTCAACACGGGGTCTGTGTTTGTCCAGCTGTTTTCTGACATCACAAAGTTTCTCAGTATTTCCTCTAAACGTCTCCGAGCCTCAGGCCTGTAAACCCAGAACACTAAAACGCTGAAGGAACATGCACACATGTCCACCACATACGCCACATACGCCACATACGCCACATACATACGCCGCTGCTGCACTTAGGTAAGGCTTTAATTCTAGGTTTGTGTTAAAGGTTCAGATAAACAAAAACCTGGAGCATTTACATCTAAACCAGGACTAAACCAGGACTAAACCAGGTCTAAACTGGGTCCAAAACAGATCAATACGAACACTAAACCTGGTCTAAACATAATCAGAACCAGGACCCATCTAAAACCAAGGCAAATCCAGGTCTAAACTGGGTCTAAACTGGGTCTAAACTGGGTCTAAACTGGGTCTAAACCAGATCCAACTATTATCAGAACCAAGACCTGGATTAAACCAAGCATAAACTAAATCTAAACCAGGTCTAAACCAGGTCTAACCATAATCTGAACCGGAACCAGTCTTAATCCAAGTCAAAGTCAGGTCTAAACTAGGTCTAACCAAGGTCTAAACCAGGTCCAAACAAGGTCCAAAACAGGTCTAACCATAATCTGAACTAGGACCTGTTTTAAACCAAGTCTAAAGCAGGTCAAAACTCAGTCTAAACCAGGACTAAACCAGGACTAAAGCAGGTCTAAACCAGGTCTAACATAATTTGAATCTGAACTAGAACCTGTCCTAATCCGAGTCAAAAACAGATCTAAACAAGGTCTAACTGAGGTCTAAACCAGATCCAAACCAGGTCTAAACCAGGTATAACCATAAACTCAACCAGGACCTGTCTTAAACCAAGTCTAAGACAGACCAAAACTAGGTCTAAACCAGGACTAAACCAGGACTAAACCAGGTCTAACCTCGAGCTATAACAGGACTTTTAAACAGGGCATCTGGCACACAGGGACTCTGCCACCTGCTCGTTTCCATGGAGATGATCTCAGTTTCCTTGTCATGTTCCACAGTATAAACAAAGATAAACAGAGATGAGCATGCCAAGTTCCCGGTCAGATCCGTGGAGAGGCGATCCCGCAGTGCAAGAGAGACGCAAAGCGTGACTTCACAGGCAGGATAAAGTGATACTGCGGAACATTCCAGAGCACGCTTTCACATCTCCACGGAGACGAGCAAAGGTCACACAGTGCAAAAGACAAAACAAACCCCGGCGGAGTGACCTGAATATTTTTACGGCGCGCGCTGTAGATCACGAAGCCTGTCCGCTCGACGCACGATCAGGGAGCGCGACCCGGTTGCCGTTGGCGATGGCCCGTTACATCAGAGGGCGGCGGGATAACGAGGAAAACAGAGGAGCTGGATCGCCACGCCCGGAGGAGCCGCCGGGGCCCGGGCCAAATGCAGGAAACAGGTGGGTCTGCTCAGGTGCGGGTCTGAAGAACAGATCAGGGACGTGGCTCCGGGACACAGGGAAGCACAGGACACCGGGTTCAGCACCGCCGGGTTTATTTCACTTTATTTATTGTCCACATCCACGGATCCTTCACGACATGGAAGCTGCAAAAACACGTCCCGGGTCTCAATATTCCGTTCTTATTGTGGTTTATTTATTTTTATTTAAACTTTTGCGCCATCGTTAATATTATTAGTTTGTACGACCATAAACAAACAAACAAACAAAATTCATACATTTTTTCATTCTCACTGCAGTTTAGTTTGTACGATTATCAATAAACTATAGTGCTTTTTTTATCCTTATTATTAGTTTGTACGAGCATAAACAAAAACTACTACTACTACTGCTACTACTACTACTACTACTGCTACTACTACTGCTACTACTACTACTGCTGCTACTACTACTACTACTACTACTGCTACTACTACTACTACTGCTACTACTACTGCTACTACTGCTACTACTACTGCTACTACTACTACTACTACTGCTACTACTACTACTACTGCTACTACTGCTACTACTACTACTACTACTACTACTACTACTACTACCACCATCTACCATCACTACCACCAGCTACTACCATCACTAGCTACCAGCCACTACCACTGCTACCACTACTACCACCTGCCACTACCACTGCCACTACCATCACTACCACTGCTACCACTACACCACTGCCACCACTACCGCTACACCACTACTACCACTGCTACTACCACTACCACTGCTACTACCACTGCCACATCACTACCACTGCTAGCTACTACGCTACTACCACTACCACTGCTACCACTACTACCACTGCACACCACCGCTACCACTACTACCGCTACTACCACCACCACCACCGCTACTACCACTGCTACTACCACTACCACTACCATCACTACTACTACTACCACTACTACTACCACTACCACTACTACCACCACCACCGCTACTACCAGCTGCTCACCACTACCACACCGTTACCTACCACTGCCACCACTACTACTACTACCACCACTGCTACTACTACTGCTACCACCACTGCACCACTCACTACCACTGCTACCACTACTACCACTGCTACCACTACCACCACCGCTACCACACCACTACTGCCACCACTGCTACTACTACCGCTACCACTACCACCACTGCTACTACTACTACTACTGCCACTACATTACTACCACTACTACCACTGCTACTACCACTACCAGCTACCACTACTACCAGCATCAGCTACCACTACTACTACTGCCACTACTGCGGCACAGCAGCTACCACCACTACTACCGCTACCAGCAGCATACTAGCTACTACCACCACTACTAGCTACTACCACCGCCACTACCAGCAGCTACCACTACCACCGCTACCACCACTGCACTACCACTGCTACTAACACTACCGCCGCTGCCATCATCATCACTACTAACCACCGCTGCTACCATCACTACTACTACCACTACCACTACCAGCTACCACTACCACCACCAGCCACTACCACTGCTACTACCACTACCACACCGCCACTACCGCTACTACTACCACTACTACTACTACCACGCTACTACACTACCACCACCGCTACCACTACTGCCACCACTACCACTACTACCACCACCGCTGCCACCACTACCACTGCTACTACCACAGCATCATCATCAGCACCGCCACTACCACTAGCTACCACCACTACTACTACCACCACTACTACTACCACCACTACCACTGCTACCACTACTACCATCGCTACCACCACCGCCACTACATCACTACTACCACTACCAGCTACCACATCACCGCTACTACCACTGCCACCACTACTGCTACCACCACTACTGCTGCTGCTACTACTACTACTGCTGCTACTACTACTACTACTACTACTACTACTGCTGCTACTACTACTACTGCTACTACTACTGCTACTACTACTACTACTACTACTACTGCTACTACTACTACTACACTGCTACTGCTACTACTACTGCTACTACTACTACTGCTACTACTACTACTACTACTACTACTACAAATACTCCTCCTCCTGCTGAGCCGTACGTGCTCAGATCAAACCCTGTGTTTCTGAATGGCTCCATTGTCCTGGTCTTATCTCTTCTGCCCGTCCTCCTCCTCCTCCTTCTTCCTCTCTCTCTCTTTCTCCCCTTCATTCGCTCTCTTTCTGTCTCTCTTTCTTTCTCTCTACCTGCTCTTATCTCGTCTCCTTTCATCTTTTGCGGCGGCGCTCGAAAAACCCACAGGCCCAGAGAAGGAGGCAAGAGAGAAACTCCTGAATACACCGAGAAGAGACGGAGAGAGGGAGGAAGAGAAGAGAAAGAGGAGAGAGGAGACAGAGAGAGAGAGGAGGGAGAGAAGAGAAAGAGAAGGAGAGAGGAGACAGAGAGAGAGGAGGGAGAGAAGAGAAAGAGAAGGAGAGAGGAGACAGAGAGAGAGGAGGGAGAGAAGAGAAAGAGAAGGAGAGAGGAGACCGAGAGAGAGGAGGGAGAGAAGAGAAAGAGAAGGAGAGAGGAGACCGAGAGAGAGGAGGGAGAGAAGAGAAAGAGAAGGAGAGAGGAGACCGAGAGAGAGAGGAGAAAGAGAAGAGAAAGAGAAGGAGAGGGAGAGAGGAGACAGAGAGAGGAGGGAGAGAAGAGAAAGAGGAGGAGAGAGGAGACAGAGAGAGAGAGGGAGGAAGAGAAGAGAAAGAGAAGGTGAGAGGAGACAGAGAGAGAGGGGGAGAGAAGAGAAAGAGAAGGAGAGAGAAGACCGAGAGAGAGAAGAGAAAGAGAAGGAGAGGGAGAGAGGAGACAGAGAGAGGAGGGAGAGAAGAGAAAGAGGAGGAGAGAGGAGACAGAGAGAAAGAGGGAGGAAGAGAAGAGAAAGAGAAGGTGAGAGGAGACAGAGAGAGAGGGGGAGAGAAGAGAAAGAGAAGGAGACAGAGAGAGAGAGGAGGGAGAGAAGAGAAAGAGAAGGAAAGAGGAGACAGAGAGAGAGGAGGGAGAGAAGAGAAAGAGAAGGAGAGAGGAGACAGAGAGAGAGGAGGGAGAGAAGAGAAAGAGGAGAGAGGAGACAGAGAGAGGAGGGAGAGAAGAGAAAGAGAAGGAGAGAGGAGACAGAGAAAGAGAGAAAGAAGAAAAATAGAGGGAGAGGAGAGGTGTGGGGGAGAGGAAAGGGAGGAAGAAGAGGTGAGAGAGAAAAGACAGAGGAAAAGAGAGAAAGAAGAAAGAGGAGAGGGAGAGGAGGAAAGAGCAAAGGAGGGAGAGGAGAGAGAAGAGAAAGAGATGGAGAGAGAGGGAAAGAGAGGAAGAGGGAGAGAGCGAAGTGAAAGAGATGGAGAGGGAAAGAGAGAACGAGAGGGAGAAAGAGAAAAGAGAGGGAAAGTGAGAGAAGAGAGAGGAGAAAGGGAAAAGAGTGAGGAAATAAAAAAGAGGGAGGGAGAGAGAAAAGAGAGAGAAGAGAGTAAGACAGTGGAGAGAGAGAGGAGAGGAAAAAGGAAAAGAAAGAGAGAGGGAGGGAAGAGAGACAAGAGAAAGAGATAATTTAGAGGAAAGAGAGAAAGAATAAAAAGAGAGGGAGAGAGAGAAAAAAAGAAAGGGAGAGAAGAGAGAGAGAAAAGCCTATTATTTATATTATTTACACTATTTACAAAAACAGAGAAGAGAAAGAGAGAAAAGAGAAACAAGGGAGGGTGAAAGAAAGAGGGAAGCATGTAAGGGTTGGAAATGGAGGGAGCGAGGGAGCGAGGGAGGAGGAGGTTTGATGGTGGATGAAGCGCTGACAGAATAAATACACTAAACATTATTCTGTCGTTTCTTTGACCGTCCAAAACTTCAGACTCCCGCAGTTTTCTCCTGTTCATCTTTTCATCTTTATATCCCCCTATCCTGCCAAAAACCTGACAGAGAGAGAGGGAGGGGGAGAGAGAAAAAAGAAAGAGAGAGAGGTAAAGAGAAGTTATAGGAAGGGAGAGAAAGACGAGAGAGAAAGGGAGGGAGGAAAGGAGAGAGGGAATGTATAGGGAGGTAGAGACAGAGGGAGAGAGAGAAAGAAGGTAAAGGGAGGTAGAGAAAGACATGAGAGGGAGAGAGATGAAGGGGGAAAGAGAGAATGTATAGGGAGGGAGAGACACAGAGAGAGAAATAAAAAGAAGGTATAGGGAGGGAGGGAAAGACTAGAGAGAGAGAGGAGAGGGGGAGAGAGAGGGAGGGAGAGAAAGATATGAGCGAGATAGAGAGAAAGAAAGAGAGAAATAAGGTATAGGGAGGGAGGGTGGAGGGAGGGCAAGGAGAAAAGAGAGAGAGAGAAGGTATAGAGAAAGACTAGAGAGAGAGAGAGAGAAAAAGAGAGAGAGAGAGAAGGTGTAGTGAAATAGAGAAAGACATGAGAGGGAGATGAAGGGAGGGAAAGAGAGAGAAAGGAGGTATAGGGAGGGAGGATGAAAGGAGGGCAAGGAGAAAAGAAAGAGATGGTATAGGGAGGGAGAGAAAGACATGAGAGAGAGAGAGAGAAAATGTACAGGGAAGGAGAGGGAGAGAAAGGGTAGAGAGAAAGCAAAAGAATGAGAGAAAGAAGGTATGGAAATGGAGGATGGATGGAAGAAGGGCAAGGAGATAAAATAGAGAGAGAAGGTATAGGGAGGGAGGGAGAGAAAGATAAGAGAGGGATAGAGAGAAAGAGAGAAAGAAGGTATAGGGATGGAGGATGGCAAGGAGAAAAGAGAAAGTGAAGGTATAGGGAAGGAGAGAAAGACATGAGCGAGAGAGACGGAGGAGGGGAGAGAGGGAGAAAATGTATAGAGAGTAGGAGAAACAAAGGGAGAGAAAGAGATGAGAGAGAGATGGACGTAGGGAGAGAGAGAATGTATAGGGATGGAGAGAGGGGTGTTGGGGAGAGAGAGAAAAAGAGAGAGAGAAGGTGTAGGGAGATAGAGAAAGACGAGAGAGGGAGAGAAAGAAGGTGTAGGGATGGAGGATGGAAGGAGGGCAAAGAGAGAAGAGAGAGACGGTATAGAGAGGTAGAGAAAGACATGAGACGGAGAGAGATGGAGGAAGGGAGAGAGAGAGAGAGAAGTGTTTTGGGGGAGATAGAGAGAAAAAGAGAGAACAAAGAAGGTATAACGAGGGAGAATGGAAGGAGGGCAAAGAGAAAAGAGAAAGAAGGTATAGAGAGGGAAAGAAAGACATGAGACGGAGAGAGAGTGAAGGGAGGAGGGAAGGAGGGCAGGGAGGAAAGAGGAAAGTATAAACAAGGAGACATGAAAGGGAAAGAAGAGAGAGGGAAGGTTGGAAGAAAAGAAGCGGCAAAAAGAGAGGGAGAGAGAGAGCGAGAGACAGGTGAGAGAAGGAGGAGAGGAGAGAGGAAAGGAGAGAGGGAGGAGAAGAGGAGAAGAGAGGGGTCTTTGTTTCGCCTGATGAGGCTGTGATCTCAGAGTCTTTCATGTCGGGTACAGGAGTCTCCTTCAGGCCTCATCACAGACACACTGATTATGGAGCTCATTTAAAGCTCGACTGTGGAACTTTTCCCATGTCGAGTCCACAGAGAAACGTTCAGTCGAGCTTTAAAGGTTTTACGTTACACTAAACGCACTCTCGGGAGGTTTAAGTCGTGTTCTAAAGTCGTTTCCTCCTCACAGACAGACCTGGAGTTGTGTTTTGTTCCTTTATTATCCGTCTGTTTACGTCCCCAAAGCTCAAAACGCTCTGATCCACCTTGTGATGTCATCAGGTGGTAGTTTTAACAGCTCCTTTTGCCTTTAGTTCAGTCGAGTTTCGGCAATTCCAAAGCTGAAATGATCCAAATGATTCAAGTGATGGTGTGTGGAGCACTTCCTGTATCACCACATGACATCACAAGGTGGAACAGTCTCTGGTTTAGACCTGGTTTAGCCCTGGTTTAGTCCTGGTTTAGCCCTGGTTTAGACCTTGGTTAGACTTGTTTTTAGTCTCTAGTTTAGTCCCTGGTCTAGTCCTGGTTTAGACCTGGTTTTTAGTCCTTGTTTGGTCCTGGTTTAGACCTGTTTTTAGTCCCTGGTCTAGTCCTGGTTTAGACCTGGTTTAGTTCCGGTTTAGTCCTGGTTTAGACCTTGTGTAGACCTTGTTTAGACCTGGTTTAGACCTGGTTTAGTCCTGGTTTAGACCTGGTTTAGTCCTGGTTTAGACCTTGTTTAGACCTGGTTTAGTCCTGGTTTTGACCTTGTGTAGATCTTGTTTAGTCCTGGTTTAGACCTGGTTTAGTCCTGATTTAGTTCTGGTTTAGTCCTGGTTTAGACCTTGTTTAGACCTGGTTTAGTCCTGGTTTTGACCTTGTGTAGATCTTGTTTAGTCCTGGTTTCAGAAAACAGTGTAACGAGGGACCAACATGCGGCCTTATCCTCAAAAAAGTTACGTAATGCACCTTTAAAAAAACAAAAAAAGTCTCCTGTTGCTCTGTTATCTTTTGCACAGGGAAAAGTCCTCAAAATGGCGCCTGCGGCAGGAAGAACAAAGTGCGCTTGTACAAACGCCGGGGTCTGCTCTGTTTTGACACGGGCTTGCCTGGGTCTCCATGGCGACGGCATTCCCAGCGTCTGCCGTGATGGACAGGAAGTGAAGCAGGAATGTGTGAATACGACGCCAGCGCCAACATGTCCGCCCTCAGTTTGCCCACCGCCTTTCCCAGCAGCACCTGACCCCCGGCACCTCGACCTCCGACCTCTGAACCTGGACGAGCGGCTCTCAGCACGGAGCCCCGGACCAGAGACCCGGAGCGCCGGACCCGAGACCCGGAGCGCCGGACCCGAGACCCGGAGCGCCGGACCCGAGACCCGGAGAGCCGGACCCGAGACCCGGAGAGCCGGACCCGAGACCCGGAGCAGAGTGGGTTTGAAGTAAATATAGCAGTAGTTTGTGTACGTTTACTCCTACAGCGTCACACCTGTTAGACCTGGTTTAGACCTGGTTTAGACCTGGTTTAGACCTGGTTTAGACCTGGTTTAGACCTGGTTTAGACCTGGTTAAGTCCAGGTTTAGTCCTGATTTACACCTGATTTTGTCCTGGTTTGAGTTCTGGTTTTGGCCCAGGTTTGGTCCTAGGTTCAGTCCCTAGTTTAGTCTTGGTTTAGACCTGATTTGGGTTCTGATTTAGTCCTGGTTTAGTCCCTGGTTTAGACCTGGTTTAGTCCTGGATTGGCCCTGGTTTAGTCCCTGGTTTAGTCCCTGGTTTAGTCCTGGATTGGCCCTGGTTTAGTCCCTGGTTTAGACCTGGTTTAGTCCTGGATTTGTCCTGATTTAGTCCTGGTTTAGACCTGGTTTTCTACTTGTTTTGTCCCAGATTTAGTCCTAGGTTTAGTCCTTGGTTTAATCAAGGTTTAGTCTCTAGTTTAGTCCTGGTTTAGACCTGGTTTAGTCCTGGATAAGCCCTGAGTTAGTCTCTGTTTAGTCCCTGGTTTAGTCCTGGTTTAGTCTACTGGTCTAGACCTGTTTTTAGTCCATGGTTTTGTCCTGAATTAGACCTGATTGAGACCTGGTTTAGACCTGTTTTAGACCTGTTTTTAGTCCCTGGTTCAGTCCTGGTTCAGTCCTGGTTCAGTCCTGGTTCAGTCCTGGTTCAGTCCTGGTTCAGTCCTGGTTCAGTCCTGGTTCGGTCCGTACTTGTATTCTTACATGAACAATATAAAGTTCAGTGTACCAGAACTTTAACTTTTAACATTTGTGTTTCTTGTTTCAGATCTGATTTAGTTTGTCTCATTTCGTGAATATTTAAAGCTCCGTTTTTTACACCAAACCGACGCTTTAAATCATGTTCTAAAGTTGTTTCCTCTGCGGTTTTGTGTGTTAAACATGTGTGAATGAAACAAAACAGTAATTATTTGTTAGAATTTGGATTATTTTCTGACAAAAGAACGACGTGTGCCTCTCGGACCGGCCCGGGCCAGACTTCTGTCTCATCCTCTGCCGTTTCCAAAACAAATCTCCCAAAGTCAAGTCCACAAATCTCCTCTCTGATCATTGACAGCGACACGGTCCACTCGTCCAACCACAACATCTGGGAGGGCATCTGACGCAACGCCACATCTGCAGATTAACCAGAGACACATGACCCGCCCCGTTTCCCTCTCCGTCTGACGCTGCAGCAGCAGAAACGCACAAAACGCTCAGACCTTTCACGCCGATCCACCGTCAACGCACCGATTTGGCTTTCGGAGCTCCGCCAGGTCTAAACCAGGACTATTCCAGGTCTAACCTAGGACTAAACCAGGTCTAAAAGTGGACGGCATCATTTTGAGTCAAAAAGGAGGCATTATCAAATGTTAAAAGGAGGAGAAAAAGTGGATAAAATGAACTCTAAGGCAAATCCACAAACCGAAGAGCTGTGCAGGGATATAGGAGGATGGGAGGGCATCTGGCACACACAGGGGCAGAGGAGGAGGATGGGAGGGCATCTGACACACACAGGGGCAGAGGAGGAGGATGGGAGGGCATCTGGCACACACAGGGGCAGAGGAGGAGGATGGGAGGGCATCTGACACACACACAGGGGCAGAGGAGGAGGATGGGAGGGCATCTGACACACACAGGGGCAGAGGAGGAGGATGGGAGGGCATCTGACACACACAGGGGCAGAGGAGGAGGATGGGAGGGCATCTGACACACACAGGGGCAGAGGAGGAGGATGGGAGGGCATCTGGCACACGAAAAAGTAACAAAATTACGCCATCGGACCTCTTGATATCACAGACACCAACTTTAGCATCAGAAGTGATTTTAAATTTGACAAACAGATCAATGGCTGTTTTAGTCCTGGTTTAGTCTCTGGTTTGGTCCCTGGTTTAGTCCTGCTTTAGTCCTTTGGTTAGTCCTTAGTCCCTGGTTTAGTCCTGCTTTAGTCCTGCTTTAGTCCTTGGTTTAGCCCTTGGCTTAGTCCTGGTTTAGTCCCTGGTTTAGTCCTGGTTTAGGTCTTGGTTTAATCCTTGGTTTAGTCCCTGGTTTAGTCCTGGTTTAGTCTTCAGTTTTGTCCTGGTTTAGTCCTGGTTTAGTCCTGGTTTAAACCTGTTTTTTAATCCCTAGTTCAATCCTGGTTTAGACCTGTTTTAGTCTCTGGTTTAGTCCTGGTTATTTTCCGATTTAGTCCCTGATTTAGTCCTGGTTTAGTCTTCAGTTTTGTCCTGGTTTAGTCCCTGGTTTAGTCCTGGTTTAAACCTGTTTTTTAATCCCTAGTTCAATCCTGGTTTAGACCTGTTTTCGTCTCTGGTTTAGTCCCTGGTTTAGTCTCTGGTTTAGTCCCTGGTTTAGTCTCTGGTTTAGCCCTGGTTTAGTCTTCAGTTTTGTCCTGGTTTAGTCCTAGTTTTAGTCCTGGATCAAAGCCGTTTTAAAATCAGGTTTTTATTATCCAAAGTCAAACCTTTTTTAATCTTTTAATCTTTTTAAATGAACTGTGCGGCACTTTTACTTCATCGCCCGGACGACTGTAACGCACCTCATTCTTTACCGACTACAGTTCGTCCAAAACTCTACGGCACAAATTTTATCGTTTTATTACATTATTGTTGTTATTAGTTTGTTTATTAATAAAATGTACAATATAAATAAAGTGGATTGGACCGGATCACAAATTTTGGGAGAGGATTAAAAAAATAATAATAATATAAATTTGATTGACAGGTGGAATTTCGGTTTGGATTTTTCTGCGTTTCCATGGAGACCGTTTGCACTTCCTCCCCGCTCCTCGTCCGTCTTGTTTTGGTTTTTCGGATCGACGCCGGGGGGAAAAAAAACGACGCGAGAGCCGGCACGTCCCCGTCGCCATGGACACCGCTAAATGTTTGCATCGTCGGCCGTGATGTAATCGAGACGCCCGACCCGCGACCTCCGACCCCGAACAAAGGAGGAAGCGTCTGGGGAGCGCGGCCCGTCTGAGTATGTGACCCTTTAGCCCGTCGTGATGTCATAGTTAAGTGTCCGACGCTCAACAGACGAGTCAGAACAGAGAGGAGGCAAAAAACGAGAGTGAAACCTGAAAATATAATAGAACCGTCTAATGATAAAAATAAAATGATGATAAAAATAATAATAATAATAAGAGCGAGTAGAATTGTCCGTTCTCGATTCTCTGAAGTGCTTCTTCTGTATTTTGGCAAAAACAAATGCAATTTATTTTAGGCCTGGTTTAGAACTGATTTAGTTCTGGTTTAGTTCTGGTTTAGCCCTGGTTTAGACTTGGTTTAGTCCAGGATTGGTCCTGGTTTAGTCCTGGTTTAGTTCTGGTTTAGCCCTGGTTTAGCCCTGGTTTAGACTTGGTTTAGTCCTGGTTTAGTCCAGGATTGGTCCTGGTTTAGCCCTGGTTTAGACTTGGTTTAGTCCAGGATTGGTCCTGGTTTAGACTTGGTTTAGTCCTGGTTTAGTCCAGGATTGGTCCTGGTTTAGACTTGGTTTAGTCCTGGTTTAGTCCAGGATTGGTCCTGGTTTAGACCTGGTTTAGACTTGGTTTAGTCCTGGTTTAGACTTGGTTTAGACTTGGTTTAGTCCTGGTTTAGTCCAGGATTGGTCCTGGTTTAGACCTGGTTTAGACTTGGTTTAGTCCTGGTTTAGACTTGGTTTAGACTTGGTTTAGTCCTGGTTTAGTCCAGGATTGGTCCTGGTTTAGACTTGGTTTAGTCCTGGTTTAGACTTGGTTTAGTCCTGGTTTAGACTTGGTTAAGTCCTGGTTTAGACTTGGTTTAGACCTAGTTTAGTTCTGGTTTAACCCTGGTTTAGCCCTGGTTTAGCCCTTGTTTAGCCCTGGTTTAGTCCTGGTTTAGACATGGCTTAGACCTGGTTTAGTCCAGGATTGGTCCTGGTTTAGACCTGGTTTAGACTTGGTTTAACCCTGGTTTAGTCCTTGTTTAGCCCTGGTTTAGTCCTTGTTTAGCCCTGGTTTAGTCCTGGTTTACACATGATATAGTTCTATTTTAGCTCTAGTTTCGTCTCTGTTATTCAAATTGCACAAATTAATGAATTACTTATTACTTACGTTATTCGTGACCATAACATTAGTTTTACTAGTTTTACTAATACAACTAGAAATGACACTGATAAACCATCATTTTGCTTTTAAAAAAACAAGAAATCAACGTTTAAAAATGACCAAGTCCTGTCGATAACTGTGATGTGTAAGAGTGGAGCCCAGGAAGACAAATCTGACACCAATGAGGACCTTTAAATACAAAAAAAATAATAATAATAAAACCTCTGAAAATGGAGTGAACGCATAATAATTCTCGTCCAGTGCTTTGTATTTTTACATAAAGTTATTTTGAACACTACTTGTGTCTACTTGAGTCATATAATTTGAAGTATAGTTATTTTTTAGCTGCTCTCTGCCCTGTAAAACGGCCCGAGCCTCTGACCCAAAACATTTGATTTATCTCCCTGCAGTGAATCGTACAGGAGTTAGCATAGCGCATATTATTGACCCAGAACTCCGCTCCCCGCCCTCCTTTTCCCAGAATCCCCTGCTCCGGTCAGCTCCGCAGTCTTTTCGAGGCATGTTGACGATTTCAGCGACAAAGTGCTAAAATTTGAGCCGCTCCTCCAGTCTGCGGCCAATGTAAATGTTATGGTGTAGAATTGGAAGGGGATTTCTCCAGCGACGCGGATTGTGCGGGGCGCTAGCTCACGTGCTAAAGTTTACCGCTGTTTACGTTGGAGATGCGCGGCGGCCGGTGTGTGTTTTCTCGCGTGGCTAGCGGTGGCCTACTTGAGCTTGAGCTTCAAAGTGGTGTTAGCCGCGTTAGCTCCATGGCGACGCGGGTTTTGTTTGGCTAACAGCGAAGCGCACCTGAGTGCCACATATCCGCGCTCACATATACAGGGAAATAAAGAGACGGCCTGTATAATGTGCTGCGCAGGCACAATACGAGGCACAAGTGTTGACCCTGAGCCGCTGTTTCTGTAAAATACTTCAATTTCGGACTTTTGGTTTGGTGCGACCGTGTCTGAAATGTTCCACGAGAGCTTTAATCCAAATAAAAATGATTTAATTCAGAATAAAAATTAAATTCCGCTTTAAAAAGTCCACGCAAACACTTAATTTCGAAGTAAGTGGGTGGTTTATTCTGATTTTAAAGCCAAATAAACGCATTCCTCGCTCATGTAAACGTTTATTCTTCTTAAAAATAATCCCGGTTTTTCGTTGGGTCGCCTAAAAATAAAATAATTGTTGTTTTACAGTAAAATACTGACAGCTGAGGTTTCCAGAATTCGACCGTTAAATTACGGTAAAACATTTCCTTCGTTTACAGCAAAACATTGTTGATTGCACAGTTAAATAATGGGCTTATTACAAAATTTTATCGTAAAAACCCCCCCAAAAACAGAATTACCATTAAAAATAACAACTTTCCATGTAAATTTCCAGATAAAACTTTTTGCTGTTCATTTTAGGATAAATACTCTTTTTCGACTTAACCGTATTTCCCCATTAATTTGACTCTTTTTTTAATTTTTCACATTTTTCTCACTTAAACTAGAAACGTTTTTATTACTCAATAATACCTAGAAAATCCATGTTTTCCTGTAATTCGGACTGGGACAAACAAGTTTAATTACTGCGGAACATTCCGGGAAAAAGGGACAACATCTCCATGGAGACAAGCAGACGGTAGAAACAACTCTAAAGTCTGTTTTAATGTCGTTTCCTCGTCACACACAGACCTGGAGTTGTGTTTGTTTTTTTGTTTCATTCTCATGTTTAACACAAAAACAGTTCTTCTCTCAAACTGAAAACGCTCTGTTCCACCTCGTGATGTCACGCGGTGAGACAGGAAGTGCTCCACTGTGTTTTTAAACCCCACACGCCTTCACTGGAATCATTTGGATCATTTCAGCCCTGGTTGAAACCTGATTTAGACCTGGCTTAGTACCTGGTTTAGTCCTGGTGTATTCCTGGTTTGGACTGGGTTTAGAACTGGTTTAGTCCTGGTTTAGACCGGGTTTAGACCGGGTTTAGACCGGGTTTAGACCGGGTTTAGAACTTTAGTCCCGGGTTTAGACCGGGTTTAGAACAGACAGAACAGTCACACACAGACCTGGAGTTGTGTTTTTTTTCTTCTCATGTTTAACACAAAAACAGTTCTTCTCTCAAACTGAAAACGCCCTGTTCCACCTCATGATGTCACGCGGTGACACAGGAAGCGCTCCACTGTGTTTTTAAACCCCACGCGCCTTCATTTTCCGGAATCTCTCGGATGGTTTCAGTCCCGGAATCTCCGATCTCGACTGCACCGGAGGTAAACGGAGCTGTTCCCTCGAAAACTCCGACTTCCAGCCACATTCCAGGAGGGAACGGAGCGTTTTGAGCTTTGAAGATGTCGACAGACGAATAATAAAGAGTTACTCGAACGTGAAACCAAACTCAGCCCCAGGTGTGTTTTGGCCGAGCTAAAAACATTAGGACAAGACTTAAAGCTCCCGAGGGTCAGTCTGGGGTCATTTAGGAGCTTCTGTTTACTCACCACCTCTGCTCTGTCTCTCAATCCGCTGTTTCTACTCTTCCCTCATCTCTCTCCCTCACTTCACTCTCTCCTCTTTCTCCATCTGTTTTCTCTCCTTCTCTCCTCTCTCCCCTTAATCACTTTCTCTTCTCTCTCTCCCTCTCTCTTCTCTTTCCTCTTTCTCCCTCTCTTCTCTCTCTGTCTCCTTCTCTCCTTTCTCTATCCTCTTTCTCCCCTTTCTCCTTCTCTCCCTCCTTCCCCTTAATCACTCTCCTCTCTTTCCTCTTTCTCGCTCTCCCTCCTTCCTTCCCTCTCTCCTTTCTGTCCTCTTTCTCCCTTCCCCCTCCTCTCTTTTCTCTCCTTTCTCTCACTCCTCTTCTCCCTCTCTCTCCTTTCTCCCCTTCTCGCTCTTTCCTTTCTCCCTCTCCCTCCTTCCCTCTCTCTCCCTGTATCCCCTTAATCACTTATTCTCCTCTTTCTCCCTCTCTCCTCTTTCTCCCTCTGTTCTCTCTTCTCTTTCTCCCTCTCTCCTCTTTTTCCCTCTCTTCTCTTCTCTCTCCTCTTTCTCCCTCTCTTCTCTTTCTCCCTCTCTCCTCTTTCTCCCTCTATTCTCTCTCCTCTCTTCTCTTTCTCCCTCTCTCCTCTCTTCTCTCTCCTTTCTCCCTCTCCTCTCTCCTTTCTCCCTCTCTCCTCTTTCTCCCCTCTGTTCTCTCTCCTCTTTCTCCCTTTCTCCTCTTTCTCCCTCTCCTCTCTTCTCTTTCTCCCCTCTCTTCTCTCTCCTCTTTCTCCCTTTCTCCTCTCTCCCCTTTCTCCTTCTCTCCCTCCTCTTTCTCTCTTCCTCTTTCTTCTTTCTCTCTATGCTCCCTTTACTCTCTCCTTCTTTTTCCCTTTCTCTCTCTTCTCCTTCACCCTCTCTCTCCCTTTATTCCCCTCTCCCTCCTTCCCTCCTTCCCTCCCTCCCTCGTTCCAGTGCCAGTTCCCTGAGCGCTTCCACATGTGTGACCTGTGAATCCGCCGCGCTCGTGTTTCTAAACCGCACTTACCCACAATGCCGCTCTTCACGCCTGTGCCCCATTACTGCGCCAATTAGGCTCGAGTCGGGTCCGGGCCCGTGACGCCGGGGCTGCTGGGAAGTCCGGGCCCACGACAGAAACGATGTTGAAACGCTCGGAGGTGTTGAAACGCTCGGAGATGTTGAAACGCTCGGAGATGTTGGAATGTTCGGACTCTTAATTATCTTGTTTATGCGTGTAATTATTTTCACTGGCGAAAACAACTTGATCTGAGCGAAAAACGAGCTCTTAAACGAGGTAAAACGTCAAAAACATCAAAAATCAGAGACGAGTCGATCATAAAACTGGTACGAAAAGTCCACATGGGAATAGAAAAGATGTGGAAAATCACTGTGGTTTTTATTATCTCTCTGGAATCGTTATTATCAAGACTCTTCCTTAGAATATATTATTATTTCAGCCACATAAAGGTGCTGTTTTTTACATTTTTATTCAATAAATAACAATTTCTAATGTGGTTATAATAATAATAATGCATCAAACTTATAGAGGGCTTTTTTGGACACTCAAAGACGCTTAAAACACGCTTAAAAAAGGCTAAAAATGTGGATATATAATAAAAACTGGATAAGACACTCCCCGTATGTCCCCTGGTGGCCGCTCCAGGTACTGCAGCTCCCGGAGTTCCAGCTCAGAAAAGATCGTACGAATCTTTTTTTGCGCCACGGATCGGTTTAAAGTCAGGCGATATTTTCACGTACAGGTCTTTAAGGTGTGGCGCATAAATACGACAAAATAAATTGATACAACCAACACAAAAACTGCGATATTTTGGGCTGTGACGATATCCATGTCTCACGATACGATATTTTCACCATAAACATCTCACCGAACCAGATTTATTACAATATGAAACTGTGAATCTGCGACTTTTTCCTCTAAAAATGCTTCACGAGACTTAATCCAAAGAATGAAGATGTAAAAGTGCTTAGAACAGTTATTTCTTCATGTCGTCTGCACTGAAACGGAGCAAAGGATCATGGTCTATGTAGTTCCCTCTGTTTTTTTTCACCAGATTTATTAGGTTAATGTTACACCCCTAATATTCTGTAAACATTAGGGGTGTAACGCCAAGACTGAGAGACCAGGTCTAAACCAGGTCTAAACCAGGTCTAATCCAGGTCTAAACCAGGTCTAAACCAGGTCTAAACCAGGTCTAAACCAGGACTAAACCAGGTCTAAACCAGGTCTAAACCAGGTCTAAACCAGGTCTAAACCAGGTCTAAACCAGGTCTAAACGATTATCCTTACTACTGTACTGTGTACTAATATTCAGTATTGTGCAGTATCGCATACACAAGGTGAGGGGCCTTTTGGGGGGAGCGAAGTGCTGCATTTTATCATTCAAACATGTGACATTTTTACATTTTGTTCCCACACTGAACCGAACCGTGACCTCAAAACCGAACTGTGATATTTGTACCGTTACACCTCTAGTAAATATAATAATAAACGTTTCCAAAGACGTCGGTTTTTGACTCATTTTGCTGCTTGTGGGTTTAATAATAGTGTTAAAGTGTCACGTGACTGTGAATCACTCTTGTCTGTTACAAGAGTGATTCACAGACGAATGGAAAAGAGAGAATTCTGTCATTTTTCAAAGTAAATACTGTTCAGACTCGAATAATAAATAAAACTGAAATAATGTAAGTTATTTATTCTTTCTGTGCGGCCCAGGACCTTCACACTGCTCGTGTTTGGCATCCAGAACATTCACAAAAGTTTGTATTTCTTATTATTCCGTATTTTTACAATATCAACTTCAGCTCCAGTCAAATGAAGCTCATCGAGGCTCACGGTAACAGGGGGGAATTTGACATCTGTTCCATTTTAGGCGCAGGAATTTATTCATCGACAAAACGGTGAAATAAAAACTCTAAGATCACGTAAAGCGGGTCAATACGAACAATTTAAGACCGAAATAACAAGGAGGAGCGACCGCTTTTCAGTATAAAGTGAACTAGCGCCAGAGTGGGTGGAGCCGGAAGCGCGTCCATGCTCAGTTTGGTTCATATTCCAGATTTTATTCGACTTCCCTGGGGAAAATGTGGGATTTTCTTAATGAAAACGGTGTATGCGATGACGTTATGTGTGTGTTATTCAGATCAGCAGTCGGACCTGTCAGAGGAGCTTTCCAGCAGAGCTCTGGTTTAGTTCCTCATCAGTGCCTCGACTTCGGCGTACGGAAAAGAGAGAATTCCTCGACAGAAAGTGGCCGTCCGCCGGAGTTTGGAGCAGATTGTTTTGATTTAAAGGCGTTTTGTGGATTTGTGAGTTTCTAGGAACAGTTAAGAGGCGTCCTGTGTCCCACGACCACGAAAAACTACAAAAGGATCCAGAAAGAGCGTCTGAGGACATGATCAGAGTACTACTACTACTACTACTACTACTACTACTACTACTACTACTACTGCTACTATGACTACTACTACTACTACTACTACTACTGCTACTGCTACTACTACTACTACTACTGCTACTACTACTACTACTACGATTACTACTACTACTATGACTACTACTACTACTACTACTACTACTACTACTACTACTACTACTACTACTGCTACTACTACTACTACTACTACTACTACTACTGCTACTGCTACTGCTACTACTACTACTACTGCTACTACTACTACTACTACTATGACTACTACTACTACTACTACTACTACTACTACTACTACTACTATGACTACTACTGCTACTACGATTACTACTACTACTACTATGACAACATCTGCTTTTACCATTACTACAACTAATACTACAACAACAACAACACTACTGAACCAGGGACTGAACCAGGATTAAGATTGGATTAAATCAAGATTAAACCAGGACAGAACCAGGGACTAAACCAGGGTTTAAACCAGGACTAAACAAGAATAAATCCAGGTTAAAGCAGGACTGAACCAGGACTAAACCAGGATTAAGACTGGATTAAATCAAGATTAAACCAGGACAGAACCAGGGACTAAACCAGGGTTTAAACCAGGACTAAACAAGAATAAATCCAGGTTAAAGCAGGACTGAACCAGGACTAAACCAGGATTAAGACTGGATTAAATCAAGATTAAACCAGGACAGAACCAGGGACTAAACCAGGGTTTAAACCAGAACTAAACAAGAATAAATCCAGATTAAACCAGGACTAAACCAGGACTAAACCAGGGACTAAACCAGGGGCTAAACTAGTGACCAAATCAGGACTAAACCAGGACTAAACCAGGATTTAAATCAGGACTAAACCAAGGTCTAAACTAGAACTAAACAGGACTAAACCCGGACTAAACCAGAACTGAACCAGGGACTAAACCAAGGACTAAACCAGAACTGAACCAGGGACTAAGCAAGGACTAAAAGTGGTCTAAATCAGGACAGAACCAAGATTGGACCTCAAGCTGTCGTCACTTCCTCAAAAACAGACCTGGAGTTGTGTTTTCTACATCCCCAGAGCTCAAAATCCCACCTCGTGATGTCATAACGTGGTCGTTTTCATGTTCAGCAGCTCCTTTTACCTTCAGTTCAATCGAGGTCGGAGATTCCAGAGCTGAAACGATAAAAAATCCGGGTTTGTGTGTTAAACATGTGCCAAAGAATCAAAACAACTCCAAGTCTGTTTGCGATGAGGAAACGACGTAGATCAGAAAAACTCGTAAAACCGTCACTTTAAATAAGCGCGGATATTATAATCAGCGTTCGTTCGGTTTCTGAGTACAAATCCAAACTTCTCTGACATCTGATTATTTAAATTTTCATGTTTTTCTTGTTGTCAGGGTCGTGTGAGGCTGCACCAAGGTCGATTTTCTCAGAATTATACAAAAAAATCTGCAATGCATTTGAACGCGCCCCAATCCAGACTCCTGCCCTCGCGTGAACTCCGCAGCTACAGGACGTGTGAAGACGTGAGCCGCGGGGGCGCGACGCCACCGAGAACGCTCAGATCCAGGCAAACGAAGCTCACCGAGGCCAGCAGGTTACATCACTGCGTACGACAGGCCAATGTTATTTAACACAGGTAAAATTTATATGGTGGAAAAAGCAAAATTATGTTCACGCTTACGTCACAAAACCGACTTTTGGAAACACGCTGATGACGGTTTCCAGGGGCTCTGTTGGCGATAGCAACTACGATAAAATCCTCTTTTCGATGTCATTGTATTCTTTCTTTTTTCCTTTTATATATTGCCTATTAATGTATGTGTATATACTGTATACATATGGGATTTTCATCAGGCAAATTTTAAAATATCTAAAAAAAATATGTTTCTATTGGACTTTTTCAAATAATTACAGTGTCAGGGATGTGTAAATCTATGTTTGACATTTATATTAAGCATTTTAGTGTTTTTTATGTACAGGTACTGCAGAAATGTGCTGAATTATTATGAAATTTTAACCTTTTTAACCGAAGAAACCGCAGCGGCAGAAAGTGTCGCAATGTTGAGTCGCGCAACTTCCAGTCACTGCTTTTCTACGGCAAAATCCCTGTGGAAAAGTGTCGCATATTTTTGAGCAGCTTCATAAATCTGCCCCAAAACACCAAATCTTCATCCAACAAGGTCGACAAAGAACAGATTCTGTCCATGAAGATAAAACAATTGCTTATGAATTTGTTTATTATAACTTGTCTGATGTAATAAGAAGTTTGTGAAGACGCTGCTGCTGAATCCAAGGTTTTATCACATTCCCAGTGTCGGGAATTACATCGAAAATTACACCGGAAGTCGTCATCCGCATGTTTCCCAACGTCGTCCAGTGAGTGCGAATAGAGCTTATAGCAGAAATGATCCGGTTCAACATTTGTGACTTCACCTTTTCGATATTTCACGGCAAAATCCAATGTAATCAATAGGAAAATCTGTCTTTTACCGGCATCTGAAACCCACCAACAGGACTTTACCGCCTTAATAACCCTGTCAGTCAGAAGTGTAACACTAGCGGGAGTGACCTTGGGAAAAGAAAACGCCTGATTTGTCGACTATTAAAGTTCATATCTTGAATTACTGAAAAAACAGCGAAATAAAAACACCAGGAGTCTCCAGCCTGTAGCTTTTCACCCCTTTCCAAGCAGCTCGCCAAAGGATTTCTGAATTATGTGTTGATCTGAATAACATAATGATCATTTGAAGGAATAAAAAAGGAATTAAATGTCTATTTCTGTTGTAAATGTTTAATTTTTATGTCTAATAAATGTATAATTTTTGCTTATAGACTTTACCTTAGGCCTGTAACAATAACTGATTTTGCTGGACGATTAACTGACCAAGAAATGATTGCGATAAACGATAATACTGACATTTTGAGACCATTTTCAACGACGCGACGCGCTTTACAGCAGCCGTAAATCAAAACGCCGCCATGTCGCAGTGTGGGACTTTTCACTACAACAAAACGGGAGTCAAACAGCGACGCAAACGCTGCAAACAAACAGGAACCAGCAGAGCCACTTTAACACGACCAATTTGATTCACTTACTAAAGAATCATCCGGACGAGTTTGAGATTTACAAGAGCAAGACGGAAAAGCCACAGCAGCAAACACTGGAGGAGGCGTTTCAAGGAAGAGAAAAGTCTCGAAATGGCGACAGGTGCAAGAACATAACACAGGTATGATTGTCAAGTTCATCACTTTAGACGATCAACCGCTGTCTGTCGTGGAAAACATCGGCTTTTTGGAGCCAAGGTATGAACTTCCTTCACGACACGACACAAAAAAGGCATCAGATCGGTATCGGAAAGAACACGCCTTACAAAAATCGGATCAGAAGCCAAAAAATCTTGACCGGGACGTCTCTAGTCTGATAGTTTGGACGAGCCTGGTCATTACACGTCATTACTCTAAGGAAACGACCTTGAGATTTACAAGTGCAAGGCGTTTCAAAGAAGGAAAAGCTACCACGAAAGGGCGACAGGTCCAAGAAAATAACACTGAGGATTGTCGAGTTCATCGCTTTAGACCATCAACCGCCGTCCGTTAAATATGTCTGAAAATACAGGTTTTCGTCGTCTAATGGGCTTTTTGGAGCAAAGGTACGAACTATCTTCACAACACCAGACAAAAAAGGTATCAGATCGGTATCGGAAAGAACACGCCTTACAAAAATCGGATCAGAAGCCAGAAAATCTTGATCGGGACGTCTCTAGTCTGATAGTTCGGACCTGTTCAGACGTCATTAAGCTGAGGAAACGAGAAGAGTCCATAGAGAGCGACAGAAGCCTTTTGACCTTCAGTCTCTTTGGTAGAGCGAGAGAAACGAGGAAAACAAACAAGCTGTAAATAGAAGTTACCACGACCGGAAAAGTTATCGAGCCCGTTAATCGTTACAGGTCGACTTTACCTCCATTTCTTGCAACCGCTAAAGTCATTTTCGTTTTGTAATAGCAGCTCGTCGGAGGAAAAACGTTGCAGATCCCTGGTTTAGCCGTTCAGATTTCAGTCTTTTCTCGAATCACATCCCATCGCAGCAGCAGCAGCAGCAGCAGCAGCAGCAGCAGCAGCAGCAGAACCTGACTCCCCTCAGCCTCTCTGCACCTCCTCCTCTCCCCCAGCGTCTAATATCAAACCCTGTACCCACACGTCTCTGGCCTCTCAGTGGTATGCCGCCTCGTTATTTTAATGGAGTTATTATTGCGGTTAAATGACAGACTCCGACCCCTTTAAATGTCTTTACTGTAAATACGAACTGGCCCCGGCTCAAAGGGGACTCTGCTTTGGGGTGTGTTCAACGGAAAATACCGATATTATTGTTATTATTAAAACGATTTACAGCCGAATAATGGCATGATAAACGGCTAAGGGAAACACGACGGGGATTTTTACGGGCTGATGACAACTTAAAGATACTTAATAAGATAATTTAAGAGGTAAAATAAATGGTTTTCTTAGCTGTTTGGGCTCTAATCATTTACGTTTGGAAACATGCGGATGTCGACTTCCTTTGGGATCTGTTGGCGATAGTAAATCTGAGAAAACTGGGAAAATGGCCCGGTTTTCTTCATCCAGTCTCCTTTTATAAATTACCTTTTAATTTGTGTGTTATAATTCGTCTAACTTAATAAAACTGGAAGACGTTTGGAAGTGGATGACGACGTCCGGCGAGCTCTGTCGGTGATAGTAACTCTGACAAAATCTGAGAAAACTGAGAAAATCACCCGGTTTTCTTCATCTATACGTCGTTTTATTCTTTTGTTTTTCCTTTTATAAACTGCCTGTTAATTTGTGTATTATAATTTGTTTAATTTAATAAAACTGGAACACGTTTGGAAGCGGATGACGACTTCCGACGGTGATAGTAACTCTGACAATATCTGGAAAATCTGAGAAAATGGAGTTTTCTTCATGTCTACGTTGTTGTATTCTTTCTTTTTTACTTTTATAAACTGCCTATTCATTTGTGTGTTATAATTTGTCTAATTTAAGAAAGCTGGAAGTCATTTGGAAGCAGATGACGACTTCCTTTGGGCTCTGTCGGCGATAGTAACCCTTACAAAAACTGGGAAAACTGAGAAAATGTCCCAGTTTTCTTCATCTACATGTCATTGTATTTGTTCTTTCTTCCTTGTGTAAATTGCCTTTTAATTTGTGTGTGATAATTTGTTGAATGTAGTAAAATTGTAAGACGTTTGGAAGCAGATGACAACTTCTGGAGGGCTCTGTCGGCGATAATAACCCTGACAAAACCCGCAAAAATTGTCGTTTTCTTCATCTAAACATCACTGTATTCTTTATTTTTAGAAATGGCCTGTTCATTTGTTTGTTACGTAATAAAAGACGTCATTGTCACGCTCCGTTATGTTCAGATCAACATTTCCGTTCATTTGCGATTAGAGTCCCGTCCCCTGTGGAAAGCTTTGGCAGGTTGTGAAGACGCTGCTGCCGAATCCTCGGTTTTATCACATGTTCTGTGTCGGGAACTACGCCGGAAGTCGTTACGTGCCTGTTTCCGAACGTCTTTGCGTAAGTTAAACGTGAACAGGTGAGTTTCAGTTGACGTCATTGTTATAGACGATGGGAAATATCGAGGCCGGCGGCAAAAAAAACATAAACACAGAGCGTGACTTCGCGTTCTCTCAGTTTATCTGCAATAATGGTGAATTCCTGCTGCATTTTCGGATCCACAAACAGAAGGAAAGAAGAAGGAAGAAGGAAAAGGTCTTATTCTGAGTGAAAAGAACCACCAGTGATGGATTAAACGGTTTTCAAACATCCACAGAGCGAATATTGGTGATCTGAGCGAACAGTGGAACCCAACAACTTCAGAACGTGTAAGTTTGGGCCCATTTCTTGACAGGTTTGTGCATTTGTTTAAAATTCATGATTTTATGATCTATGATTTTGCTGTGAGTGACCCACGAGTTTCCACCAAGTAACTGTGGATATCGCCGAAGTGGATGTTCGGCCTCGTATTTGGCGATTCAGACCAGAAATTTGCTTTCGTCCACGTCCAATTTGTTGGGGTCTCAAAGAGTGATTTTGGCGCCTTCGATACTTAAAACTAATTTCTGGTCAAATCGTCTTCGACTGTCTGCAGTTAGAGTGAATAAATAACCAGGATCAGCACCTTTTATGTGTTTTCTCGCTACGTTCACCATGTTTCTTGCCGCCGACCAAAATATTTCCCAGCATGCAACACGGGCTTTTGTCAACAATGAAACTCACATGGATTAGTGAAATGAATATAGCTTTTTTAATGATTTTGCTATTTCTATACACAATTTAGTACAGAAAAAGACATGTTGAGGAACTTAAAAGAACGCAAATCTCCTGTGCACTGTCTGTATCTACTTATAAAGCAAGATTATCAGGAAGTGCGCTGTTAGCATGCGTTCATTTCGTCTTCTTTTGTACTTCTAGGGTTCTTTTTAAAGCCAATACCTCATCTTATGGTCTCAGAAAGTTGTGAAAAGCTGATGGAGGGTCCGTCAAACCCTTTTTCTCCATGGAGATGTTATCGTTTCGCAAGTTACGGGTCAGATCTGTGGAGAGGCGACCCCGCTCACAGTCAGAATGTTGTTTTTCTAGGTGTTTCTGAGCTGTAAAACCACCTGTAATCGAATAAACGTGACATAATGCGGGTTTAAAACAGTGAAAGTCCTGCAGAGCTCCTTTAATCGTTCTCCTCTCTGTCGAATTACGTCAGAACGTTTATCTAAAATAGCCTGAATACCTCAAACGTGTACCATACTTTCGTAGTTAGAGAATCTGGTACAAAAACATGGACTTTTACTGTAATCATTTAAGTAGAAGTGAGTGTCTCTGCCAAGGAAAACAAACGAGCCTTTTCCAGCTTTTTACCATTTCTGGGACGAGGCCAAACGAAAGCGTAACGTCCCTTCACCGTGACGTCTGTTCGGCGGATTGTTTTCGAGTTGTTTCACGATAACAGATTTTTCGGTCGCAAAATGACTAATGCGTAATTTGTGTATTGACAAGGCGAAATTAGTGTAATTTTCTACTTTAGTTACAGCGCACGAGGCTCAAATCCTGACAGCTGTTTGGAAGTTTAAACAAGTTCATTCGGGTGCTCGAAGCTGGATTCTTTAGCGTAAACTTCTAAATTTAAAGCTGCGCTGTGTAACTTTTCTGTTGTTTCTGTGTCGTATGTTCCGCAGTGTGACTTTAAACAGCTCGACTTCACATTTATTCACTTACGGACGGTTTTAGAGCTCAAAAATACCTCGAAAAACAGGCGTTCTGACTGTGAGCGGGGTCGCCTCTCCACAGATCTGACCTGTAACGTGTTCTGGTTTGGTCTCCATGGAAATAGAGAGGTTTAATGCCGTACTGTGGGACATTCCATGGCACTGTAAACCCAAACGTTCAAAGTAATTAAATAAATGACGTCGCGCACACTCAGAGTTTTAGAAATAGTCCAACTAACTTAATTATGTCAAGTTGCTGTAACACGTTCTTCTTTTTCAGTAATTTTAACTAATTTTTTTTTTAATTAAAGTGAATTTATTGTGGGTTTAAAATTGAGCATAACTTAAAAACACAGATGAGGTCCAGTTTAGCAGAATATAAATAATTAAAACTGCTGTTATTCCTATTGGTTAAAAATAAGAGTTAAAAATAAACTTAATTTCTATAATACGGGCTAAAATATAAGACTATTTCCAAATGATTGAGTTACTTAACAGAAAACTATGAGTCAGATTAACTAATAATAAAAATAATAATAATAATAATACATTTTATTTATTAGGCGCCTTTCTGGACACCCAAAGTCGCCTTACAACAACAAACAAATTAAGTACAATTAAAACATACAGTTAAAAGCCACAGTTAAAGTGGGACAGTGTTTAATTGTTTGATTGTGTTTAGTGTTGTATTTTATTAGTATTTAATATTTAGTCATGTATTAGACAGTGTTTGAACTGCAAATATTTGAGTTGAGGTAAATGAGCACTTTTAATTCAGTTGTTTTCTAAAGGTACAAGTACAAACTCCGACCTTTTAAGTTCTGGAAGATTCAGACTTTTAAGTTCGACAATCGATTGCCTCATTTTTTTTGAGTTCTGGCGACTTATTCGGGTTTACAGGGATGGAGAAAAGCGTTTGATGGACATTCAGAAACGCACCTATCAAAGGTCCTGTATTCTGCAACATTGATTCTCATGAGCTTTCAGTCGTGTTATAACGTTTTCTCAAAAACAGACCTGGAGTTGTGTTTTGTTTCATTCACACGTTTGAGTAACTCTTTATTATTCGTCTGTCTACATCTCAAAAGCTCGAAACGCTCTGTTCCACCTTGTGATGTCATGAATCTGTATAGTGTTCAAGCTCTTTGGTTCAGTAAAGATCAGCAATTCCAGGTCTGAAATGATCCAAACGGTTCTAGTGAAGGTGTTTGAGAGAAGAACTCGGCCTAAATCTGCAGGTTTGTGAGTTAAACGCGTGTGAATGAAACAAAAACACAACTCCAGGTCTGTTTGTGACGAGGAAACCACATTATAACTCAGAAAATAGTCTAATGTGGACGTTGTAGAAGTTTTCAGCTTTGTTGATTTCCCGCTGCACAGGCCAAAGCCCAAAAGACTCGACTGTCGACTCCAGAAGCAACAAGTGAAGATCGACTACTGACGGTGAAGAAGAAGAGAAACTGTTTAACTTTTAAACTTTTATATTTATTGATTTATTTTCTTATTTATTTATTGGGACAGGTCACCCTTTTGGAATGTTTTCTTTTGCATTTTTATATATATATATATATATATCCCCTTCCTTTAACTCTGGTCTTGTATGTCTGTATGTCTTGTATGTATGTCAATTGCTCATGTTGTTTGTGGAGTGTATGTTGCTGTTGCTGCTGCGACACATGAATTTCCCCATTGTGGGATAATAAAGGGCATACTTACTTACTTACTTAAACTGAAAGTTGTTGAAAGAAAATGTTTCGGGAATGTATTTTTTTTAGCGTTTTTCAAAAAAATATAAGGGAAATCATCAGAGGGAAGTGTGAGGTCCTTATAAAGTTGTTTTCTAACGTTTCCAGACACTAATGAGTGAAGCAGGCAGAGCGTTTTGTTTGTTAGACTCGTGGCTGTTGTAAGATGGGTTAAAGTGGAGTTGAGCTTCTTCAGTGTTCAGAACTGTCCCCCATCACTGCACTAGTTTGTTGCCTCGACAGACTCACTGCCACAGTGAGATCTCCACCGAGGAAACACTGATATGTGCCGTTTTTTTGGCTTCTGACAGAATTCCACCACCTCTAGCCACAGACTTTAGCTTCAAACGTGCCCCTTTAAGCAGGAGAAGTTCATTTACCGTCAATAACACGGGCCCGGACTTGAAAAGAGAACATAGGTGGTGTGATTTTTGAGTGTTTAAGCCTCTTTACTGCACTTCCAAAAGGAGGAGGTTTATAAAACAAGTGTGGGGAGACTGTGAAGGTTAGTAGGCACCAGTTTAGCAGCATTTAGTGAGACTTTGAAGGCCAGAAGACTCCAGTTAGACAGTAAAATGCCACAGTTCAGATAGTGGTACGCCAATGGTATTCCAAGAGAAGATTATGGTGTAAATAAAGCTTCTGTGAGTCAATGTTAAACTGAGGTATGTACGTGGAGGATAAATTACTTAAATTCTCTTACGTTGGACGCTTTATGTGAAGGTCAAAAGCGTCTGAAAAGGTCGTCCTTCGTGCGTAAACCGTCTCCGTGGTTTGGACGGAGCTTTCGGTCGATGACATAGGCAGACGGATCCTGTTTTACTACTTCCCGCATTACTTTTCTTTTGCTCCGCGGCCGCTGCTGACTGACGTAAAACCGTGAGAAATATAATCAGAAAACCGGAGAGCAACGTGAAATCCAGGCGCGCGTCCTTTAACGGCGGGTACGCTGCGCTCCCATCATGCCCCGGGGCGCTGGTCCTGACGTGGGGGACGGAGGAGCAGCCGCGACCCGTAAAATCACAGTTAAACCGAATCCAAACAACTTCACACTGTGCGCAAAACGATCCCAGCGTTAAAACCCTGAAGATTTTTTTTTTTTTTTTTTGCCGTACTGTGGAACATTATAGTTATTATAAGGACACCAGGTCAGTGAGAGTCAGGTTTGTGGAGGTGCAAGCCCCACGCGCAGTAAAGACGCATGTTGTTCTTTAAGGTTTTGCATAAAAAATGTCAAAAGGATTAAAACATCCCTTTATTTTAGGACATTTTTGGCTAAAAAGTTACACACTGTGGCTTTAAGTAACTGTGTTTTTACGCTGGAATAAAAATACAAATGTTTGTTACTGTGGATTTAATAGAAGTAGTAGCAGTTACTAAGATTTACTTTATTATAGATTGTATTGAAGCTCTTTTGTATTGTTTGTTACATAAGTAGTTGTAGTAGTATTAGTAAAAGAAGTAGTAGCCGTAGTAGAAGCAGTAATAAATAAAGTAGGTTTACTTTACTGAGTGTAGATTGTATTAAAATTACTTTTTAAAACTTGTAACTATTGTTTTGTAGTATTGATAACTATAGTAGCAGCAGTAGTAGCAGTAGCAGTAGTAGCAGTAGCAGTAGCAGTAGCAGTAGTAGCAGTAGTAGCAGTAGTAGCAGTAGTAGCAGTAGTAGTAGTAGTAGTAGCAGTAGCAGTAGCAGTAGCAGTAGTAGCAGTAGTAGCAGTAGTAGCAGTAGTAGCAGTAGTAGCAGTAGTAGTAGTAGTAGTAGTAGTGGTATATTTTGCCCTAAATCCTCTTGACTTTTGCTTTTCTGCATAATGTAGTGTTTCTAGTACGCAGAATGCTCTCTGTTCGTGTTTACAAACCCCTTTCTCTCTTTCTTTCCTCTCTCCTCTTTTCTCTCTCCTTTCTCTCTCCTCTCTCTCCCTCTCCTCTCTTTCCTCTCTCCTTTCTCTCTCTTTTCTCTTTCCTCTCTCCTTTCCTCCTCTCCTGTCTCTCCTTTCCTCTCTCCTTTCTTTCCTCCTCTCTCCTTTCCTCTCTCCTCCTCTCTCCTCTCCCCCTCTCTTTCCTCTCTTTCCCCCCTCTCTCTTTCTCCTCTCCTTTCTCTCCTCCTCTCTCCTTTCCTCTCTCCTCTTTCTTTCCTCTCTCCTCTTTCTTTCCTCTCTCCTTTCTCTCTTTCCTCTCTCTTTTCTCTTTCCCCTCTCCTCTCCTCCTCTCTCCTGTCTCTCCTTTCTCTCCTCCTCTCTCCTTTCCTCTCTCCTCCTCTCTCCTTTACTTTCTCCTCTCCTCCTCTCCCCCTCTCTTTCCTCTCTTTCCCCCCTCTCTCTTTCTCCTCTCCTCTTCTCTCCTTCTCTCTCTCAGTCCCAGTGCCTGTGTTGTCATTTCCCATCCTCCGGGGGGACACAGGTCAGTGTGACGCAGTTGTCCCTCCGGAGCGTACATTCCCGCCGCTCTCTGCAGTGACGCACTGAGCTGCAACAGGAGCTCCGGGGTTTACTGTAAGAACACCGACTTTTAACGCCTCAAACATGACAAGAAGGCCCCTGCACACAAAAACACTCTTAAAGCTGCACTCTGTAACTTTCCCGCTGACATTAAACAGCTCTACTTTACATTTATTCAGTCACAGGTGGTTTTATCGCTCAGAAATACAGAGAAAAACAAACATTCTGACTGATTCTCCACAGATCTGACCCGTAACTTGGTCCGGTTCGGTCTCCGTGAAGATACAGTAGAAAGCTTTAATGCCGTACTGCGGAACATTCCAGGCAAAGCTCCTCTAAAGTGCACAGACGTTTTGATTTGACCGACAAAAGCACAAAAAAACTAAAACAAAACAGTTTTATTTTGTTGAAAATCGTGTTCAAAGCGTCAAACTTTTTGGACAGAATTTCTGAAATAGAAATCTCTGCTTCCTGTAACTTTCAACATATTTATATTTTTTTATTTTTTATTTTTTACATGTTTTTCTGCAACTTTCTAAAACTGTTATTTATATTTACGGTTATTTATACAGTTTTTATGCCACCAGATTAAGTAAAAAGTAGAGAATCATAAAAACACTTAATGCAGCTTTATTATTATTATTATTATTACTTTATATTGTATAAATAGGGAGAGAGAAAAAGAGGGGGAGAGAGAAAGAGATGGAGGGATGGTTTTGGGGGAGGGAGAGAAAGTTTTACCAGGAACAGTAAAAGGATTTACGGCTCTGGCTCTCGCAGGTGTAATGAGGATCTGGATCTTCACACAAACCCTCAGCGTTTTTGTTTTTTTTCTCTCGGATCTGGAGCGTTTTTGTTTTTTTTCTTTTCTTCCAGTCGTTCCGGTTACGTTAGAGGAGCTGAACCCGCGTCTCCGGATGAAGCACAAACCTGTCGCATCGTTTCGCCCTGAACACTTACGCCTCAACGCCTTATAAAGGTCATTTTTAGGAGCTTTGACGATTTAAAAAACTGTCAAAGTAAAACTAAATATAAAAACACAAAAGGGGGCGGGGCTTATTTAGTTTGTATTCTAGATCCATAACAGAGACACATCCTGGATTTGTGCCTGTCTCAGTTCATCAGTTTATGTTCAGGCCTCGTGTTGAAGCTCTGAACCTGCAGACTTTCCTCCCTGAGCTGCAGAGGCCGCACTAGCACTGACTCATGATGGGGGGTTTAGGGGTTTTACGTTTAAACACGCTGGATTTCAGCTTTGGAACTGGCAACGCAAACGAGGGACTCACGTCAGGCTCGTCCTGCTGTCCTGGTTTAGTCCTGGTTTAGTCCTGGTTTAGTCGGAATTTAGACCTGGTTTAGTCCTGGTATAATCCTGGTTGAGACCTGATTTAGACCTGGCTTAGTCCTTGTTTTAGCCCCAGTTTAGTCCTGGTTTAGTCCTGGTTTAGTCCTGCTTTATCCCTGGGTTAGTCCTTGTTCTAGCCCTGATTCAGCCACAGTTTAGCCCCAGTTTAGTCCTGGTTTAGTCCATGTTCTAGTCCTGGTTTAGTCCCGGTTTAGTCCTGGTTTAGTCCCTGGTTTAGTCCTTGTTCTAGCTCTGGTTTAGTCCTGGTTTAGTCCTGGTTCTAGTCAGAATTTAGACCTGGTTTAGTCCTGGTTCTAGTTGTAATTTAGACCTGGTTTAGTCCTGGTTTAGTCCTGGTTCTAGTCGGAATTTAGACCTGGTTTAGTCCTGGTTTAGTCCTGGTTCTAGTCGGAATTTAGACCTGGTTTAGTCCTGGTTTAGTCCTGGTTCTAGTCGGAATTTAGACCTGGTTTAGTCCTGGTTTAGTCCTGGTTCTAGTCGGAATTTAGACCTGGTTTAGTCCTGGTTTAGTTCTGTTTAGGCCTTGTTTAGTCCCTGGTTGAGACCTGGTTTAGTACCAGGTTCAGTCCTGATGTATTCCTGGTTTAGTCCTGGTATAATCCTGGTTTAGTCCCTGGTTTAGACCAGGTTTAGGAATTGTTTAGTCCATGGTTGAGACCTGATTTAGACCTGGCTTAGTCCTTGTTTTAGCCCCAGTTTAGTCCTGGTTTAGTCCTGGTTTAGCCCCGGTCCAGCACTATGACTAAGTGATTAAGAACAAATCAAAATATGACACAAATATGGTCAGTGAAATCCGTATTTGTTGAACTCGTGTCTGGGAACACGGAGCGACACGTAATGCGGGACATTCCAGACCAAACAATAACATCTCCGTGGAGACGAGCCGCCGGCCGACTCCCCGACTTTAAAAAAACACACACACTTCCTTTTGCCTGTGTAGAAATCGCGTGTCGTACGTAAATCATTCGTGATTTTAGTGCGTGTGTCATACGGGGCGCAGTCGCAGTCGTCACCGTCGTCGTGGTGACCGATCATTTCTTTACCGGGAAGTGATTTAGGCTCAAAATGTCCGACCTCCCCGCGACCTGTGACGCTCAAACTCTGAAGCTAATGAGCCGCGGCCTTTGTGTAATCGAGGGTTTGTGCTCACCGGACATTTGTGGGTCGGGTTTTTAGGGTTTCGTTTAGTGTTTTGTTTCGTTCACGTTTGAGAAACTCTTATATTATTAGTCGGTCTACAGCTCCAAAGCTCCAAAACGCTCCGTTCCACCTTGTGATGTCACAACGTTTTCCAGTGAACAGCTCCTTTTGCCTTTAGTTCAGCAGAGACTAAGACAGGACTGAAACTGGGACTAAACCAGGACTAAACCAGGGCTAAAACAGGACTAAACCCAGACTGAACCAGGGACTAAACCAGGGACTAAACCAGGACTAAACCAGGACTAAGCCAGGGCTAAAACAGGACTAAACCCAAACTGAACCAGGGACTAAACTAGGACTAAACCAAAGACGAAAACAGGACTAAACCAGAGACGAAAACAGGACTAAACCAGGGCTAAAACAGGACTAAACCCAGACTGAACCAGGGACTAAACCAGGACTAAACCAGGGACTAAACCAAGGACTAAACCAGGACTAAACCAGGGACTAAACCAGGACTAAACCAGGGACTAAACCAAGGACTAAACCAGGACTAAACCAGGGACTAAACCAGGACCAAACCAGGACTAAACCAGGACTAAACCAGGACTAAACCAGGACTAAACCAGGACTAAACCAGGACTAAACCAGGACTAACCCAGAAGTCCTGAACACTCTGAGCTCTGTATCAGTGTTAATGATTAAACCCGACAGTTTCTTCGACAAACAGAAAACCAGAGTCAGAATGAATCAGTGAAACACAAATTAACCACTGACGTCTCTGTTCCTCACACACAAACGAGGGATGGACAGAACAGACGAGTGAACGAGGGATGGACAGAACAGACGAGTGAACGAGGGATGGACAGAACAGACGAGTGAACGAGGGATGGACAGAACAGACGAGTGAACGAGGGATGGACAGAACAGACGAGTGAACGAGGGATGGACAGAACAGATGTGTGAGAGAGAGAGGGTGGGAGAAAAGAAGAGAGGGAAAGAGAGAGGAGGAGAGGAGATTTTTACAGTGTTTTGATAGAGAAGAGAGTTGGAGCGAGAGAGAGAGAGAGAGAGATAAGGGGAGGGAGGAAAAAGAGGAAAAGAAGAAAATACAGGAGATGGGTGAGGAAGAGAGGGGGAATAGGGAGAGAAAGGGAAGGAAAGGGAGGGTGAAGAAGAGAAAGAGAAGTTAGAAAGAGGGGGAGAGAGAAAAAGAGAGAGGGGGAGTAGGGGAGGTGAAAGAAGAAAGAAACAGAGGGATAAAAAGAAGAAAAAGGGGTTAGATAGAGAGGGAGCGAAATGTAGAAAACCACACAGAGAGAAGGAGTGAGGGAAGAGAGATAGAGAGATAGAGGGAGGTGTCACATCTGCTCGTCTGGACGTTCGCCCGAGAACTGATGTGTTCCAGCCACAAGACGGAGAGAGAGAAAGAGGGAGAGAGAGAGAAAGAGAGAGGGAGAGAAAGAGAGAGGGAGAGAAAGAGGGAGGGAGCGAGAGAGGGAGGGGAGAGAGAGAGGGAGAAAAAAAGAGAGAAAGAGAGGGAGAAAAAGGGAGAGAGGGAGAAAAAGGGAGAGAGGGAGAGAAAAAGAGAGAGCAAGAGAAGGAGAGCGAGAGGGAAAGATAGAGAAAGAGAGAGAGAGATTTGATTAATTTGATTTTTAACAGACCTTTATTGTGTCTGTCAAAACATTTTTGCACTGAACTCACACCTCGTGTTATTTACATGACAAAGACATTACATATACACACTATTTACACTGCACTATTTACACTATTTACACTATTTACATTATTTACACTATTTACACTATTTACACTATTTACATTATTTACATTATTTACACTATTTACATTATTTACATTATTTACACTATTTACATTATTTACATTATTTACACTATTTACATTATTTACACTATTTACACTGCACTATTTACACTATTTACACTATTTACATTATTTACATTATTTACATTATTTACACTATTTACATTATTTACATTATTTACATTATTTACATTATTTACACTATTTACATTATTTACACTATTTACATTATTTACACTATTTACACTGCACTATTTACACTATTTACACTATTTACATTATTTACATTATTTACACTATTTACATTATTTACATTATTTACATTATTTACATTATTTACACTATTTACATTATTTACATTATTTACATTATTTACATTATTTACACTATTTACACTATTTACACTATTTACATTTACATTATTTACATTATTTACACTATTTACACTGCACTATTTACACTGCACTATTTACACTATTTACACTATTTACATTATTTACACTATTTACACTGCACTATTTACACTATTTACACTATTTACATTATTTACACTATTTACACTATTTACACTATTTACATTATTTACATTATTTACACTATTTACATTATTTACATTATTTACACTATTTACATTATTTACATTATTTACACTATTTACATTATTTACACTATTTACACTGCACTATTTACACTATTTACACTATTTTACATTATTTACATTGTTACATTATTTACACTTTTTACATTATTTACATTATTTACATTATTTAAATTATTTCCACTATTTACATTATTTACACTATTTACATTATTTACACTATTTACACTGCACTATTTACACTATTTACACTATTTACATTATTTACATTATTTACACTATTTACATTATTTACATTATTTACATTATTTACATTATTTACACTATTTACATTATTTACATTATTTACATTATTTACATTATTTACACTATTTACACTATTTACACTATTTACATTTACATTATTTACATTATTTACACTATTTACACTATTTACACTATTTACATTATTTACATTATTTACACTATTTACATTATTTACATTATTTACACTATTTACATTATTTACATTATTTACACTATTTACATTATTTACACTATTTACACTGCACTATTTACACTATTTACACTATTTACATTATTTACACTATTTACACTATTTACACTATTTACATTATTTACATTATTTACACTATTTACATTATTTACATTATTTACACTATTTACACTATTTACACTATTTACATTATTTACATTATTTACACTATTTACATTATTTACATTATTTACACTATTTACATTATTTACATTATTTACACTATTTACATTATTTACACTATTTACACTGCACTATTTACACTATTTACACTATTTACATTATTTACATTATTTACATTATTTACACTATTTACATTATTTACATTATTTACATTATTTACATTATTTACACTATTTACATTATTTACATTATTTACACTATTTACATTATTTACACTATTTACACTGCACTATTTACACTATTTACACTATTTACATTATTTACATTATTTACACTATTTACATTATTTACATTATTTACATTATTTACATTATTTACACTATTTACATTATTAACATTATTTACATTATTTACATTATTTACACTATTTACATTATTTACATTATTTACATTATTTACACTATTTACATTATTTACACTATTTACATTATTTACATTATTTACACTATTTACATTATTTACATTATTTACACTATTTACATTATTTACATTATTTACATTATTTACATTATTTACATTATTTACATTATTTACACTATTTACATTATTTACATTATTTACACTATTTACATTATTTACACTATTTACACTGCACTATTTACACTATTTACACTATTTACATTATTTACATTATTTACACTATTTACATTATTTACATTATTTACATTATTTACATTATTTACACTATTTACATTATTAACATTATTTACATTATTTACATTATTTACACTATTTACATTATTTACATTATTTACATTATTTACACTATTTACATTATTTACACTATTTACATTATTTACATTATTTACACTATTTACATTATTTACATTATTTACACTATTTACATTATTTACATTATTTACATTATTTACATTATTTACATTATTTACATTATTTACACTATTTACATTATTTACATTATTTACATTATTTACATTATTTACATTATTTACACTATTTCAAAACAGAGGTCCAATAAAGAGCTGTCCCTCCTTCACACAGCCTCACACCCCCCAAAGCCCCAGTGCTCCTCAGAACCTCCTCCTCATCACTGTTCATGGAGCCCAAACTCCAGCCTGAGTATCTGAGCCCACACACAAACACCTGGGCATTAAACACCTGCCCCACACTCCTGAACACTGCCCCCTGCAGGTGGAGCAGCTGTCAGACGCTCACACTCCCAAAAACAGAGGAACACGGTCTCCCTGAGCCCACAGAAGGGACAGCCCTCCCCCACATGAGGAGAGGGAGAGAGAAGATGAGGGGAAGAGAGAAGGGAATGAGAGACAGAAGGAGAAAGGAGAGAGAGAGGGAAGGAAGGGGGAAAGGAGATGGAGGAGAGGAAGAGAGAGAGGAGAGAGGGAAGACAGGGGGAGAGGGAGGGGAGAAAGAGGGGGACACTAGAGAGAAAGAGAGAAAGGCAAGAGGAGAGAGAGGGGAAAGGAGATAGAGAGGAAAAGAGAAAGAGGAGAGGGGGAGAAAGAGGAGAGAGAGAAAGAGAAGAGAAGACGAGAGAGAGAAAGAGAAGAGAAGACGAGAGAGAGAAAGAGAAGAGAAGACGAGAGAGAGAAAGAGAAGAGAAGATGAGAGAGAGAAAGAGAAGAGAAGACGAGAGAGAGAAAGAGAAGAGAAGACGAGAGAGAGAAAGAGAAGAGAAGATGAGAGAGAAGGAGAAAAAGAGGAGAGAGAGAAAGAGAGGGATAAGAGATAAAAAGATAATAAGAGAGAAAAAGAGAAGAGAGATAAGAGAGAAAGGAGAGAGAGAGAAAGGAGGAGAGCTAAAGAAAGAGATAAGAGAGAGGAGAGAGAGAAAGATAAGAGAGAAACAGAGAAGAGAGATAACAGTGAGAGAAAGAGAAGAGGGAGATGAGAGAGAGAGGAGAGAGAGATAAGAGAGAGGAGAGAAAGAGATGAGAGGAGAGAAAGAGATAAGAGAAAGGAGAGAAAGAGATAAGAGAGAGAGGAGAGAGAGATAAGAGAGAGGATAGAGAGATAAGAGAGAGAGGAGAGAGAGATAAGAGAGAGAAGAAAGAGAGGAGAGAGAAAAAGAGAAGAGAGAGACAAGAGCGAGAGGGAGAAGAGAGAAAGAGGAGAGGAGAGCGAAAGGATATAAGAGGAGAGAGAGACAGAGAAGGAGGAGAGAAAGAGAAGAGAAATAAGAGAGAGAAAGAGAAGAGAGATAAGAGAGAGAGAAAGAGAAGAGAGATAAGAGAGAAGGAGGACAGAAAGAGAAGGAGAGAGAGAAAGAGAAAGATAAGAGAGAAAAAGAGTAGGGAGAGGGAGATAAGAGAGAGAAGAGAGACAGAGCGATAGAGAAGGAGGAGCCGCACAGACGGGATAAAGGAGAGGACTGGAGGAGAGAGACGGCACCACAGAGTCCAGATACAGTCAAGTGAAGCTCAGCGAGGGCAGCACATTTGTTCTTTCAGACGTTTTGTAGAAGATCTGAGAATGAGACTCGTGTTTAAACAGAAGCTCATAAACTTATGAGAGTTTAGACAAACAAAAGAACAGAGAGATAAGAGAGAGAGAAGAGAGGGAGGTAAGAAAGAGGAGAGAGAGAAGGAGGAGAGAGAGGTAAGAGAGAGATAAGAGAGAAAAAGAGTAGAGAGAGGGAGGTAAGAGAGAGATGAAGGAGAAAAAGAGAAGAGAGAGATAAGAGAGAGAGGAGAGAGAGAAAAGAGAAGAGAGATAAAAGAGAGAGAGAAAGAGAGATAGAGAAAAAGGAGAAAGAGGAGAGAGAGAGAGAAAAGAGAGAGCGAGAAGAGAGAGGAGAGAAAGAGAAGGAGGAGAGATAAGAGAGAGATGAGAGAGAAGAGAGAGAGGGAGAAGAAAGAGGAGAGAGAGAGAGAGAAGGAGGAGAGAGAGATAAGAGAGAAAGGAGGGAGATAAAAGAGAGAGGTAAGAGCGAGAGGAGAAGAGAGAAAGAGAAGAGAGAGAGAAGGAGGAGAAAAAGAGGAGGAAAGAGATAAGAGAGAGAGAGATAAGAGCGAGAAAGAAAAGCAAAAGAGAGATAAGAGAAAGAGAAGCGAGAGGAAGGAGCGAGAAAAATAAAGAGGGGAGAGGAAGAGTGAGAGAGAGGGGGGAAGAGAGAAATAAAGAGGAGAGAGAAAAAGAAGAGAGAGAGAAAGAGAGAAAGGACAGAGAGTGAGTGCAGTTTGCATGTTTCAGATGTGTCACTGTCCCACGGGTTTGTCAAAGCTTTAAAATTTCCACTTTAAACTCCATAAACGTGACCTGACTGTGTGACATCTCCATGGAGACAAGAACGCGCCATGAAAAAGTACACAGTGCATCTTTAATTCAAACATTTGCGATTTATTCAGCTTAGTTTTGTCGTCACACCGACATTTCAAACTGGATTTCGGATTTTTCGGCTCTTTCTTAGGACAATATACTGTGATTTTGAACTAAATGGAAGTATTTTCTGTTATATTTCGATGTTTTTGAAAACCCAAATGTGCAGATATCACCCGAACACCTGCGTCACGGGCCTAAAAAACCCATATTTCCTCATCCCGGTTTAGCGCTGAAGCTGAATCCTGCGATCAGTGACGTAACTCTTCACGTATCGGTCGACTTTGGGCCTTTCAGTCACAGCTGCTTTTGCATCAGCGAACGGGCAAACCTGAAACTCAAACATTAACAAAGTCCAGGTGGGGATTTTCTGGACGTTTTCAGATCTTTCCCGGTGGTTTTGGGTCCATGTTTTTATGGAAAACAGGCTGTGTTCTGAGCGCTGACAGATGAGGAGGGCGCCGTTACGCAGAGGCGATGCGTTAGTTAAGCCGGAAGCGGGAAAAATATTCGATCTGTGACGGACGTAATGCGCAACTATAACTTAAACCGGACATTTAGTGAGGGGAGAAGACGAGCAGGGAGGAACTGTGCTGGAGTTTTTGTACTTTTTAGATGAATTATGGAATTGTACAGCAGAGGAATAAGGCCAAGACTAAACCAGGACTGAACCAGGACTAAAGCAGGACTAGACCAGGGCTAAAACGGCAATTTGCTTCACACTGAAAAAGCTTAATTAACCCTCGAAGACCTACGACATCGTACACGACTCCGAGGAATATGTTTTCTGTAACCGCGCAGAACTTTCTAACCGTAAAAGACAGAAACTTCCTTTTCCCCTCTGAAAGTGCAGACATAGAGGTTTCTGTACATTTCTGCGGCTTTATCCTACGTCACACTCACGCTGTGTGATGACGTGAGCAAAACGAGTGTCCAACAGGAACTTTGTTTTCCCCAAACTCATGCGCTCCGTCCATTTTGATCGAGCCAAACTTTGCCAAAGAGTGAAGTGAGTCAAGATGGTCGACTCCTCTGACTGTGTGTGTTTAGAACGAGTGAAAAAGTCGCTCTAAGTGGAGTTAATTCTCACATACATGGAAAATTACACATCTTGGTGTGTGTAATTGCACATCCCTTTGCTATTTTTATTTAAAGGTTTATTTCAGTCAAAATGAACAAATCCAAATGTGATAAACACCAGGGAAATGCAGAAGTGCTGTGGCTCTGGCCCTGGACCTGACAGGAGCTGTTTCCAGGACTGGACCAGGAAAGTCATGGAGCGATTGCACTTTTTGTTTTTAGGGCAATAAGGAGATTTTTAATTTACTTTCAGACTTGATATTTTGTGTTTTTGTAGCTAAGGCCCTAAATTAAGCATTTTTTATGTCCAAAAAGTTGTTTCTACATGTTTGCTGTGCGTTTTGTATAAAAGAGTGTGAATTTTATTTATTTTATTTTATTTTTTTCATCTCTATTTCTGGTCCTGTAGCTTTTATCACAGCCTCATGACACAACTACAGCAGCAGATTGTGAAATAACAGGTTGGACTGAACAAAAGGAGGTAGAACACTTCATTATAGGGTAAAAGGGGCAGTTTTAAAAGCAAAATTAAGAAAAAAAATCCAGGCGAGGAGAAATGTACTAAAATTACACTTAGGTCTTCTTAACTCCACTTTAACCCGTCTGACAACAGCCACGAGTCGGACAAACTAAACGCTCTGCCTGCTTCACTCATTAGTGTCTGGAAACGTTAGAAAACAACTTCATAATCAGCCTCACACTTCCCTCTGCTGATTTCCCGCTGCACAGGCCAAAGCCCAAAAGACTCGATCTCCGACGTCGTTTCTAATCTCATTTATTTAAGAGTGAATTATATTTTTTGAAAAACGCTAAAAAAAACCAAACACATTCCCGAACCATTTACTTTCAACGCCTTTCAGTTTCTCTTCTTCTTCTTCTCTGTCAGTGGTCGATTCTCACTTGTTGCTTCTGGACGATCGAGTCTTTTGGGCTTTAGCTTCACACGTGCCCGACTTCCCCTGTAGAGCTCTCAAGTTTCTTTCTGGACACCTCTCCACGCTCCCGTTTTTGCTCCACAACCCACATTTTTAACGCCTCCTCAGCTGCCGAGCCGCTTCCCGAGACCCTGTACGGCTCCACTGCGTTTTTAAACTTCACTAGAATCGTTCGGACCACTTCAGGACCCTGGAACTGCCGAATTATCTCTGTCTCTTAACTTGAAAATGACGACTTCGCGACGTTAACGATAAAGAGTTACGCAAACACGAACGAAACTGAAGACGACTCCAGGTCTGTTTCTGAGCAAAAGTTTGGTTCATTCATCACTTCATTAGGACTTTATTATGAAAAGTGACTTCAGGTAGAAAATGAACTTTCCCCACACTGACCACACGACGTCACGAGGTGGAACGCGGTGTTTTCGAGCGTTAAACGTGCGTGAACGAAACAAAACCCGTCTCCGGGTGTGTTCGTGACGAGGAAACCGCATTGTGACGTGGCTGAGTGGACTACGGGCCCTCGGATCGTCTCCCCCTCCGCTCCCGGTGGCGTGCAGTGCATTATGGGTCAGGCGTTTGAAGTTTTTTCCAGCGGAGCCGCCTCTAAACTTCTCACATTATAAATCTTCCCCCCCCAAAAAAAACGTTTTGCACGGACATAAATGAGTGGCGTGACCCGTGATCGGCTCCGCGCTGGTGTCAAAACAAACAGGAAAAAACCGGGTCGGCCTAAATCCAGCCGAGATTCCCAAGGATCGGACGGAGTTTAAGAGTCTAAATTTACGGAGAAATATAATCTGGAGGAGGAGAGAGAAGAGCTCCACAGACAAGTTCTGAAACGTCCCTGTGTCAGATACTAAACTGGGACTAAACCAGGACTAAAGCAGGACTAAAGCAGGACTAAAGCAGGACTAAACCAGCGCTAAACCAGGACTAAATTAGGATTAAACCAGGAATAAACCAGGACAAAATTAAAGCTAAACCAGGACTAAACCAGGACTAAAGCAGGACTAAACCAGGGCTAAATTAGGGCTAAACCAGGACTAAACCAGGACTAAATTAAAGCTAAACCAGGACTAAAGCAGGACTAAATTAGGGCTAAACCAGGACTAAATTAAAGCTAAACCAGGACTAAAGCAGGACTAAAGCAGGACTAAAGCAGGACTAAACCAGGGCTAAATTAGGGCTAAACCAGGACAAAATTAAAGCTAAACCAGGACTAAACCAGGACTAAAGCAGGACTAAACCAGGGCTAAATTAGGGCTAAACCAGGACTAAACCAGGACTAAATTAAAGCTAAACCAGGACTAAAGCAGGACTAATCCAGGACTAAACCAGGACTAAATTAGGGCTAAACCAGGACTAAACCAGGACTAAATTAGGACTAAACCAGGACTAAACCAGGACTAAATTAGGGCTAAACCAGGACTAAACCAGGACTAAAGCAGGACTAATCCAGGACTAAATTAGGACTAAACCAGGACTAAAGCAGGACTAAATTAGGGCTAAACCAGGACTAAACCAGGACTAAACCAGGACTAAACCAGGACTAAATTAGGGCTAAACCAGGACTAAACCAGGACTAAAGCAGGACTAATCCAGGACTAAACCAGGACTAAATTAGGGCTAAACCAGGACTAAATTAAAGCTAAACCAGGACTAAACCAGGACTAAATTAGGGCTAAACCAGGACTAAACCAGGACTAAATTAGGGCTAAAACAGGACTAAACCAGATCTAAAACAGGACTAAACCAGGACTAAACTAAGGCTAAAGTGGGACTAAACCAGGACTAAACCACAGCTAAACCAGGACTGAAGCAGGACTGAAGCAGGACTGAAGCAGGACTGAACCAGGACTGAACCAGGACCAGATGCCCTCCCCGTGTCTCCTTGGAGTCTTATTCTGTGTAAAAGCCGCTAACCCTGCAGTTCTAACAAGTTCTGAAATGAAACAGATTCTTGGACTAGTTGAACAGTTCAGATTTCAGTTTTCGCTCAAACGTGAACGCTCCTGGACGGGTTTAAAATGTGATCTCTGAACTAAATCCTGTTTCTTATAAATATTCTAAATCTAAGAGAAACTGGACACGAGCGAAAACGCAAGAGTCAAATCTGAACTGAAGCTAATCCAAGAATCTGTTTCATTTCAGAACGTGTTTGTAGACGTCTAAACTGCAGGGTCAGCAGGTTTTACACAGAATAAGACCCCATGGAGGCACGGGGAGGGCATCTGACACACGGGGAGGGCATCTGACACACGGGGAGGGCATCTGACACACGGGGAGGGCATCTGACACACGGGGAGGGCATCTGACACACGGGGAGGGCATCTGACACACGGGAGGGCATCTGACACACGGGGAGGGCATCTGACACACGGGGAGGGCATCTGACACACGGGGAGGGCATCTGACACAGGGGGACATTACATTACCGATAGAATCTATATGCGTTATACAGAACCAGACATAAAGTGTGAATCGGGACTAAACCAAGTCTAAATCAGGTCTAAACCAGGTCTAAATCAGGTCTAAACCAGGTCTAAATCAGGTCTAAACCAAGTCTAAACCAGGTCTAAATCAGGTCTAAACCAGGTCTAAATCAGGTCTAAACCAGGTCTAAATCAGGTCTAAACCAGGTCTAAACCAGGTCTAAATCAGGTCTAAACCAGGTCTAAATCAGGTCTAAACCAAGTCTAAACCAGGTCTAAATCAGGTCTAAACCAGGTCTAAACCAGGTCTAAACCAGGTCTAAATCAGGTCTAAACCAGGTCTAAATCAGGTCTAAACCAAGTCTAAACCAGGTCTAAATCAGGTCTAAACCAGGTCTAAATCAGGTCTAAACCAGGTCTAAATCAGGTCTAAACCAGGTCTAAACCAGGTCTAAATCAGGTCTAAACCAGGTCTAAATCAGGTCTAAACCAAGTCTAAACCAGGTCTAAATCAGGTCTAAACCAGGTCTAAACCAGGTCTAAACCAGGTCTAAATCAGGTCTAAACCAGGTCTAAATCAGGTCTAAACCAAGTCTAAACCAGGTCTAAATCAGGTCTAAACCAGGTCTAAACCAAGTCTAAACCAGGTCTAAATCAGGTCTAAACCAGGTCTAAACCAGGTCTAAACCAGGTCTAAATTAGGACTAAAGCAGGACTAAACCAGGACTATACTAGGACTAAACTAGGGCTAAACCAGGACTAAAGCAGGACTAAACTAGGGCTAAAGCAGGACTAAACCAGGACTAAAGCAGGACTAAAGCAGGACTAAAGTGGGACTAAACTAGGGCTAAAGCAGGACTAAAGCAGGACTAAAGCAGGACTAAATTAGGGCTAAAGCAGGACTAAAGTGGGACTAAACTAGGGCTAAAGCAGGACTAAAGCAGGACTAAAGCAGGACTAAACTAGGGCTGAAGCAGGACTAAAGTGGGACTAAACTAGGGCTAAAGCAGGACTAAAGCAGGACTAAAGCAGGACTAAAGCAGGACTAAACTAGGGCTAAAGCAGGACTAAAGTGGGACTAAACTAGGGCTAAAGCAGGACTAAAGCAGGACTAAAGCAGGACTAAACTAGGGCTGAAGCAGGACTAAAGTGGGACTAAACTAGGGCTAAAGCAGGACTAAAGCAGGACTAAAGCAGGACTAAAGCAGGACTAAACTAGGGCTGAAGCAGGACTAAAGTGGGACTAAACTAGGGCTAAAGCAGGACTAAAGCAGGACTAAAGCAGGACTAAACTAGGGCTAAAGCAGGACTAAACCAGGACTAAACTAGAGCTAAACCAGGACTAAACTAGGACTAAAGCAGGACTTAACCAGGACTAAAGCAGGACTAAAGTGGGACTAAAGCAGGACTAAACCAGGATTAAACTAGAGCTAAACCAGACCTAAAGCAGGACTAAACCAGGGCTAAACCAGGGCTAAAGCAGGACTAAAGCAGGATTAAAGCGGGACTAAAGTGGGACTAAAGCAGGACTAAAGCAGAACTAAACCAGGACTAAATTAGGGCTCAAACCTGGGACTGTCCCAGGTAAATAGAAACATCTGATCGCCCTGTTAATTACTCATATCACACATTTATTATTCCCAAACCCACACGTGTGAATGATGAAATTTAAAAACACTTTGTGGTGAATCTCGCAGACTTATCGGAAACATATAATTGCCAGGTGAAGGTAAAGACAAACTGCAGCCTCACATTCCTGTCACGCTCACTCATCTCGTGAATCGAACGGTAACGCGTCCGGCTCAGCGCGTCTTCGCCTCAGCTCCGTTCCGCACAATGCCCCAGTGTTCGGGGACGTTCCGCCTCCGGGCGACGCTCGGCGAACGCTCGGCCGCCGGCACCAAAACACGCCGTTGGTAGGAAACAGACTCCAGGTGTGATGACAGGGCCTCGGGGACGGGGCCGGAGCGGATCTCCCGCAGTACAGGCACGCCGGGGCCTAATTGCAGTGATCGTGGCTTCTGTTTCAGCAGGGGGAGTCCGTACAAGACGTGAGGAAAAGTAAAGGTGTAATAAAACCTGTAATTTATATATTTAAAGCTCCGGTTACGTGAAACTGACGTGTACGAGCTTGAAGTCACGTTATAGTGTTAATTCCTCCTTAAAAACAGAGCCGGAGTTCAGTGTTTTGTTTCATTCATGTTTGAGTTAAGCTTTAATATTATTACTTTTTACATCTCCAAAGCTCAAAAATGCTCCGTTCCACCTTGTGATGTCATGAAGTGGTGGCTACTTTAACCTTTAGTTCAGTCGAGATCAGCAATTCCAGGGCTGAATTCATCCAAATGATTTGAGTAAAGGTGTGTGGTCCAAACCAGATCTAAACCCGAACCAGGACAAAACCAGGACTAAATCAAGTTTAACCAAGGTCTAAACCAGGGCTAACTGAGGTCTAAATCAGGACTAAACCAAGTCTAAACCAGGTCTAAACTAAGACCAAGCAAGGTCTAAACAAGTTCTAAACCAAGGTCTAAACCAGGTCTAAACCAAGGTCTAAACCAGGTCAAATTAAGGTTCTAAATGAGGTCTAATCAAGGTCTAAACCAGGTCTAAACCAAGGTCTAAACCAGGTCTAAACCACGGTGTAAACCAGGTCTAATTAAGGTTCTAAACGAGGTCTAATCAAGGTCTAAATCAGGTCTAAACCAGGTCTAACCAAGGTCTAAACCAGCTGTAACTAAGGTCCTAAATCCGGTCTAAACCAAGTCTAACCAAGGTCTAAACCAAGGTCTAAATAAGGTTCTAATCAAGGTCTAAACCAGGTCTAAACCAAGGTCTAAACCAAGTCGAATTAAGGTTCTAAATGAGGTCTAATCAAGGTCTAAACCAGGTCGAATTAAGGTTCTAAATGAGGTCTAATCAAGGTCTAAACCAGGTCTAAACCAGGTCTAAACCAAGGTCTAAACCAGGTCTAAACCAAGGTCTAAACCAGGTCTAAACCAGGTCTAACCAAGGTCTAAACCAGGTGTAACTAAGGTCCTAAATCCGGTCTAAACCAAGTCTAACCAAGGTCTAAACCAAGGTCTAACTAAGGTTCTAAACGAGGTCTAAACCAGGTCTTTACCAGTTCTAAACCAGGTCAAATTTGAGAGTTTCCAAGTTTTTGAAGGACGTGTACAAGTCAAAGCAAGGTCCAAACCAGGTCTAAATTAGGTCTAAACCAATATCTAAACCAAGGTCTAAACCAGGGTCTAAACCAGGTCTAACTAAGGTTCTAAACAAGGTCTAAACCAGGTCTAAACCAGGTCTAAACCAGGTCTAAACCAGGTCAAATTTGAGAGTTTCCAAGTTTTTGAAGGAAGTGGATCTGGGAACTATGGCCAAAACAGGTAAGAATGAGAATTTAGGTCAACTTCATCTTAAATAAAAGTATCATGATATTCAAATTAAGACGGTGAGATTAAATTTAAATCACTACTTGAATAGACGCAATTATCAGATCTCAAACGCCTCCGCAAACAGCAAAATCTGCAGTCTTATTCTGCATAAAAGCTGCTTAACCCTGTAGTTTAGATCTGCACAAACATGTTCAGAAACGTGATTCTTACAGTGTTTTTGTCAATTCTTCTGGACGGGTTTAAAACTGAACTGAACTTTGAGCAGAATCACATTATTAAAACAGAAACTTTGGCTCCACAGACTCTTCACGTTAATCTTACGGCTTAAAGCCCTTTCAGCGGACAACAATCACGTCTTTGGGGCCACTTTCTGACGCTGTCGTGAAGAAATAATTCCGCTTTTGCGCATTTATTCCGAACAGGGAAGAGGCTGAACTTTGTGCCGGTTTTTTGTTTCACGTGGATCGGCCTGGGAATTACGGAGATATGAACCATAAACCGGGGCGACAAATCTGCGATCTGACACCGCAAACTCCACCGAACAGAACTGTATCGCCATGGAAACAAGGCGGGAAAGGCCCTTGATCGGAAAAGTTGCACAGCGCACCTTTAGTTTTGACCAATCCCTCGTCATTTTGAATAACGTGGATATCGATTTTCTTTTTAAGAGCTTTAAGTCATGTTATAATGTTGTTACCATCTCAAAAACAATATACAACAGACGATATGGCCTAAAATTTATATCATGGTATAATTTGAGCCATTGACGGTAGACGATATATATCACGGTTTCTTAAAGGTTAGAGCACAAAGTAAAAGCATTCAGTCACGGTGTTGTTGTTTTTTTAAACCTATTGGACCTAAGGAAATGTATTGTGCAAAAGTGTAATTGTGGAAAACAGAAAACAAAACAGGAAATGTAAACACCCGTGATATTTATGTTAAAGACTGACCTTTACCTCCGTGAAGTCGTGGCCCCATCAAACTCAAACCTACACAAAACCCGCCTCAGTCGTTTGTGTTTCGTTTTGTGCGGCAAAAAGTTTCGTTTGTGCTGCTTTAGTTTTGGAGAAATGAACGGTTCTTTCATGGGTCAAACTGGGGTCGTCCAGCCCCCACAGGAAGCTTCAAAATGCACTAAAACGCCCAAAATGGAGTCACTCGTTTGTGCTTCGTTTGTGCTGCAAAAAGTTTCGTTTGTGCGATTCGGGTTCTTAAGATATTTGCAGTTTTATTTTCGGCCGATGACGTCGTCCAGAACCTCAGAATGTGAAATAGACTCAAAAAAAGGCAGATAATTATAGAAAACGTTTGTATTTTGTTTGTTCTGGGTTAGGGTTTTTCTACAATTATTCGTTATTATTTCTGCGGTAATTACAGGACGTCATTTCCGCTCAGCTGACGCCGGCGACTTTAGCAAAACTGGTGGCGATAAACGATCTGAGGCTGCGGAAAAGTCCGTGTTCTTCTGTAAAATATGAATCAAAAAGCAAATTATTAAAGACTGATACAGACTTTTCCACAGCCTGAGATCGTTTTACGGAGTTTTGCTAAAGTCGCGGCTTCAGCTGAGTGGAAATGATGTCCTATAATTACCGCAGGTGTATAAACTTCACGCCGTTTCTTTTCGGTAACCTCACGCTGCTGCTTCTTTGGATTTCTTCATAATCGAACAGCGTGTTTTGTCTTTTGTCTTTTCGGTCGTTACCCAGAGCTCGACCGGGATCAAAACGCACGTCACAAATCCGTGTTTTTTGCGACACAAAACTTAAACAAATGATCTAAGGGAATGCGATGTTCTCTCGAAGATGAAAAGCAAGTTATTTTGATACACCGCGGATAAAATATGTCTGGAAAACTAATATCTCCAATAACAAAACTGCACAATCTTAATTAAAAGAGACTGAACCAGATTTTTCCCCGTGTATTTCATCAGAATCTGTCAACTGGGACAAATCAGTGGTTTTGTGTAAATCTGCAGGGACAGGGGGACACAGGGCTCAAAACTGGGACTGTCCCGGGTAAACAGGGACGTCTGCTCACCCTGAATTACCCTCAAAGCTCAGTTTCGAATCAATGAGTGTTCCAAGACACTTATAATCGTCGACACTCAACGACTGACTGGGTAAACGGCATTAACCCCTGAAGAGCTAAGGGCAATTTTAGTACATTTCTCCTCGCCTGGATTCTTTTCTTAATTTTGCTTTTAAAACTGCCCCTTTTGCCCTATAATGAAGTGTTCTACCTCCTTTTGTTCAGTCCAACCTGTTATTTCACAATCTGCTGCTGTAGTTGTGTCATGAGGCTGTGATAAAAGCTACAGGACCAGAAATAGAGATGAAAAAAAAAACCAGAAAATAAAATTCACACTCTTTTATACAAAACCCACAGCAAACATGTAGAAACAACTTTTTGGACATAAAAAATGCTTAATTTAGGGCCTTAGCTACAAAAATGCAAAATATCAAATCTGTAAGTAAATTAAAAATCTCCTTATTGCCCTAAAACATAAAAAAGTGTAATCGCTCCATGAGTTTCCTGGTCCAGTCCTGGAAACAGCTCCTGTCAGGTCCAGGGCCAGAGCCACAGCACTTCTGCATTTCCCTGGTGTTTATTACATTTGGATTTGTTCGTTTTGAGTGAAATAAACATTTCAAATAAAAATAGCAAAGAGATGCACAATTACACACACCAAGATGTGTAATTTGGCATTTATTTGAGAATAAACTGCACTTAGAGCGACTTTTTCACTCGTTCTAAACACACACAGTCAGAGGAGTCGACCATCTTGACTCACTTCACTCTTTGGCAAAGTTTGGCTCGATCAAAATGGACGGAGCGCATGAGTTTGGGGAAAACAAAGTTCCTGTTGGACACTCGTTTTGCTCACGTCATCACACAGCGTGAGTGTGACGTAGGATAAAGCCGCAGAAATGTACAGAAACCTCTATGTCTGCACTTTCAGAGGGGAAAAGGAAGTTTCTGTCTTTTACGGTGAGAAAGTTCTGCGCAGTTATAGAAAACATATTCCTCTGAGTCGTATACGATGTCGTAGATCTTCGAGGGTTAAGTCAACAATAGCACACATTCTCAACACTTTAAGTGTAACAAATAATGGGTTGGGTGGCTCTAAAATGACTGTTGGTGATAATTCTGTAAAATGAATAATGGCTGTAGGTAAGTTTTACATTCTGACCCCCAAATGACTGGAGTGAAGGTGTGTGGGGCACTTTCTGTATGACCACATGACATAAATCTGCAGGTCTGCGTGTCAAACATGCGCGAATTAAACAAAAACACAACTCCAGGTCTGTTCGTGACGAGGAAACCACATTATAACACTCTATAGGTCAGAAAAAAAGCGTAATATGGGCCCTTTAAAGTCCCGAACGGTAAAAACACGACTCTGGATGTCCCTCACTGTTGACCCATGTGGCCTCCATCTCCGTCAGATACAAAGAAAATATTAAAGACATGTCTGAGCTTATGTCACGTATTGACTTTGTGAAGCGTCCAACACTCGGAGCGTAGAGTCTTGGCAGCCGTCGTGTTTTTCTTCTTTCGGGGCCCAGAAGTGACTGAACTCGGATGACAAAAGCGCGGTTTAACAAGTGACGCACTCGGACGCCAGACGGGAAAGTGAAACCGGGGCCACTGCAGTTCGCGTTGCGTAACTCGGTGCGAAATTAATTTAGATCAGATTAAGTAAGAGCTCAGAAACAGGCCGACAGCGCCAGACGTCAAGTGTTTTTAATGGAGGGGAAAAGGGAGGCAAAAGTCGAAGATTCGGCACCAAGATCGGGGAATAAATACGCACGAACTGATACTTTTGCAGTGATATTACGCTGGGGGTGTTCTGCGTGCATCTCTATGGCCGAATGTTCAGCACTTACCATGGAGATAAAACGGACACATCAGCAAACGTAGCAGGAAACACACAAAAAGTTGCACCTTTTTCATGGCTCTGAAACTCAAAGAAAGGGTCTGGTCAGTCCTGGTTTAGTTCTGGTTTAGTTCCTGGTTTAGCCCTTGTTTAGTTGTGGTTTAGGTCCTGATTTAGTCCTGGTTAAGTCCTGGTTTATTCCTGGTTTAATCCTAGTTTATTTCTGGTTTAGCCCTTGTTTAGTTCCTGGGTTAGTCCTGGTTTAGTTCTCTTTTCGTTCCTTGTTTATTCCCAGTACTGGTTGAGTCCCGGTTTAATCTTGGTTTACTCCTGGTTTAGTCTTGCTTCAGTCCTGGTTTAGTGCCGTTTTACTTCCTGGTTTAGTCTTGATTTAGTCCTGGTTTGGTCCTGGTTGAGTCCTCTTTTAGTTCCTTGTTTAGTTCTGGTTTAGATCTTTGTTTAGGTCATGGTTTAGGGTCTTGGTTTAGTTCTGGTTTAGTCCTCTTTTAATTCCTGGTTTAATCCTGGTTCAGACCTGGCTCAGCCCTGGTTTAGTCCTGATTTAGTCCTGGTTTAGTCCTGGTTTAGTCCTGATTTAGTCCTGGTTTAGTCCTGGTTTAGTCCTGGTTTAGTCCTGGTTTAGTCCTCTTTTAGTTCCTGGTTGTCACATTTCTTATCTCGGGAGCAGAATTCAAACCACCAGATCAGAGAACGAAAGAGAGTTGTATAAAATAAAAAAACAAATAAATAACTTTTTTTAAAAAAGTTTCTATCGTCATGGAGACTAAACCAGACCAAGTTACAGGTCAGATCTGTGGAGAGGCGACCCCACTCACAGTCAGAACGCCTGTTTTTCTAGGTATTTTTCAGCTATAAAACCACCTGTAACTGAATAAACGTAAAGTAGAGCTGTTTAAAGTCACACTGTGGAACATTCCAGGCAGAGAAATGACGTATCCATGGAAACAAGCAAGTGACGGACCCCAACCCGAAAAGTTACGCAGTGCACCTTTAAGTGTAAAAAGTATTTTGAGATTTTCAGAACAACTCAAGCTTCAAATGTAGTGATTTTGATAAAGAATTCAGCTGATTTCTTCGTTTTTCGAGACATCTGACATGTCATGACATAATGACGTATCCGTAGAAACAAGGAGGTGACGGACCCCAAACCCGGAAAGTTACACGGTGCAGCTTTAATGCAGATTCAGCTCTTCTCTCCTGGTGTTGACAGCGCGTACGGCAGCCTCAGAGGGACATTTCTCTCTCTCACACGGGAGTTCTGCAGCGGGTCCCAGTCTGGGCCCGACAGCGCTGACGGATGGACTCATGTGTTCCTGATGCTAACGCAGATACGCAGCAAAGCATCGTGGGTAACAGCGGCCTAAGGCGCATTACGTAACGGGGCTCAACTCTGCCTATCGCCCCCTTTGATCTGGAGGCGGTTTTGAACTTTAAACGACCGGGATCAAAACGCACGTCACAAATCCCTGTTTTTTAAGACGCGAAACTTAAACAAATGATCTAAGGGAATGCGATGTTCTCTCGAAGATGAAAAAAAAAAACAAGTTATTTTGACACACCGTGGATAAAATGTCTGGAAAACCAATATGTCCAATAACAAAACTGCACAATCTTAATTAAAAGAGACTGAACCTGATTTTTCCCCGTGTATCAGATCAGAATCTGTCAGGAATATTGTTTAAACAGCTCTTGAGGTTAAAATAAGTCTGATTATTAAGCGTTTTATTGTCCGACGGAATGATTGGGAAGTGCGCGGTTGGCATGCTAGTTGTTGTTCGCGTTACCGTGACGACAAAACTCCGCTCTGGTGTCTGAAAGTTGTGAAAAACGCTTATAAACTCATCGTGGTGAGTAATTAGGATGGTTTAAATGCATAAACTGTTTGAACTGTATTTATTTTGATGTTTTCTTTGCACAAAATACTATAAGAAGTATATAGTTTGCAGAGTAATATATGCCTATATATAGTTCTCATTTATCAGACTTATTGGTATTTGATTTGACGAGTTTTGACTAGTGGAGTTAAATAGAGCGTTTATTTTATATTTCTATTGGACGTTTTATCTTTGAAAACTGTTTTCTTTGTGAAATGTGGATTGGAGTCAAGTTCAAACTTCTTTTACCGTATTTTTCGGACTGTAAGTATAATTATAAGATTATTATAAGAACTGTTCAGTTGTAACACATAAAATACAGAACAACTCACTTTTTCAGCTCATTTCTCTTCCACAAATCCGTCAAATTCTTCATCTTCAGTGTCTGTTGCTGTTACTTTGAGCCGTGTACCACATAAAATCAGTCCGAGGTCAGTAAGCACAACCAGAATTAATACATAAGACCCACTGGATTATAAGACGCACTGTTGATTTTTGAGAAAGTTAAAGGATTTTAAGTGCGTTCGAAAAGTGTTTGCTATGTCTGAGCTCTGGTTTTGCACAGGACGTTAACCTATACCTAAAAAATTGAGATATTACACAAAATCAGTGGGGGTTTTTTGTACTTTTTCCCATGTTATAACATTGTTTCTTCATCAAAGTCATGCCTGAAGAGGTTTTAAATGTCATCCATGCATGTTTGAGTCACCTAGCGATGTCTCCTGACCCCTAATCAAGCTCCCACGTAACAATTCTTCATAAATATACCAAAACATGAGACAAAACTAGGGTGACCAGAATTAGAGTCACATTATAGTCACATTTTCTTTGAGTTTTGGTCGTTTTTAAGCAGCTTTTTTTGTATTTTACCTAAACAAATGATACTTTATGCCTCTCTTTACTGTTGGCAGGGATCAGATTGGTCAAAAATAGGGACACCTGGGACATTTCTTGTATAAAACTGGGACAAATTCATGGTTTTGGATAAATCTGCTGGGACAGGGGACACAGGGCTCAAAACTGGAACTCTCCTGGGTGAATAGGGACGTCTGGTCGAGACAAAACTGTAAAAAAAACTTGATTTTTGCCCGTTTCATTCGCACGTTGATCGTGTTGTGGAGACGAAATGCTCATACAACTCATAAAACGTACAGTATTAATGCGTTGTTTTCGCAAATATAGCATTTTCAGAAAGATAAAAGGCGACGCGGGGATCTAAATATGTTCTGTGATCGCGGTGGAAGTTTAATACCGTCTTTAAAGATTGCGGGCGATTTAATCTCCATTTTAGCCTCCCATATTTCTTCTTTACTGAACCATAAACTACAAAGCCCAGAAGCCTCCTCTCTGCTTTCCACCTGATAAATTGCCCTATATGTTTTGGCGAGCGTCCATCTACGAAACACTACAGTTAGCTGGAGGTATGCGCCCCATAACCCCACATTAACGTGCACTATATTCTCTTTAAGCCGGCGATACCACCAGACAAATGGCACGTCCACCGCTTTAATATGACAGGAGCCCCGTTTAAAAACAACACTGGCCGTGAGTTAGCGAGCGTTAACCCCTGATTTACGGCGCGCGGCGAGGTTAGCGCAGCGTGGCTATATAAGGACGTGTAGCTCCGGGTTAGCATTAGCGGTCGCGCCTTCTCAGAAACGGGCGAAGATGTTTGAACAAGTGAAAATCACGGTGTTGTGTTTGGGAATAATTGGGGATAGTCCGGATCCGGGGAAGCAGGTTTTCGGGAGCAGAGACGCGCCAGTGGCCAGTGTTGTTACAGCTTAAAGAGATCAGCGATTTAAAAGGAGCGCTGGCCTTCACGTGCACGCTCACAGGCACGTGCACCTGCCAGGCTCGTGCACGAGAGCTGGTGTTTAATTTGTGCTGCTTTAGTTTTGGAGAAATTAACGATTCTTTTACGGGTCAAATTGGGGTCGGCCAGATCCACGGGAAGCTTCAAAATGCACTAAAATGCCCAAAATGGAGTCAATCGTTTGTGCTTCGTTTGTGCTGCAAAAAGTTTCGTTTGTGCGATTCTGGTTCTTATTTTTATTTATTGTTATAGTTAAGAAGCCTTTGTTTTTGTTCCGTATCTATGTAGTTACATGATAAGTGTGCATGTTCTGTGCACTGCTGTCCGAATAAACACTCGTTCAAGATATCTGCAGTTTTATTTTGGGCCGATGACGTCGTCCAGCTCCTCAACATGTTAAACAGCCTCAAAACACGCAGAAAATTAGAGAAAACGTTTGTATTTCGTTGTATTTTTGTTTGCGGATTCATTATTATTTCCGCTCAGCCGACGGCGGCGACTTTAGCAAAACCAGTGGCGATAAACGACCTGAGGCTGCGGAAAAGTCTGTATCAGTCTTTATTAATTGACTTTTAATTCATATTTTACATAATAACACAGACTTTTCCACACACACACACTGTTAATATTCACTGAGCTTTAATGTTACTGAGCCTATGTCCTGTTTTTCGTCTGGTCTTTCGTCCTGTCGATGGGACTACGTATGAAAACGATCCTGCACGTCAAACTTTCGCTTTAATAAATAAGCATAAATAATGGTTTATGTTTTATCTGACTGTTCCCCATTTAAGTCTTGCCATGGCTCTGATGTAAACTTTATTTCCTGCGACCGCTAACGTTAGTGTGACCAGATTTTCAAAATAAAAAACTGGAACATCCCTGGTTTGGGTGATCGGTAATGATAAAATTTTGAAAGGAGCCCGTAATTAAGGAAATTTGTTCTGCACTTGGCACGAATATGAGTCAGTATAGTCACATTTTCTTTGTGTTTTTGTCATTTTTAAGCAGCTTCTCTGTATTTTACCTAAACAAATGACAATATTGTGCCTTTTTTCACATTGGCAGGGGTCAGATTGGTAAAAAATAGGGACACATTTGGGAAATTTCTTGTATAAAACTGGGACAAATCAGTGGTTTTGTATAAATCTTCTGGGACAGGGGACAAGGGGCCGTCTGGTCACCCTAAACAAAACTGTAAACAACTTGATTTTTGTTAGTTTCATTAGCAGGACGCGACGTTGATCGTGTTGTGAAGAGGAAATGTGGTGAAACTCATAAAACGTACGGTATTAATGCGTTGTTTTCGCAAATTTAGCATTTTCAGAACGATAAAAGGCGACACGGAGAGCTAAACATGCTCTGTGATCGCGGCGGAAGTTTAAAATGGAGGGGCGATGGTGCAGATTGGCAGGGCAGCGAGAATGAATAATGCTCTAAAATGTTTCTGTGTCCAAAAAATCCACTATTATTTAGCAATATTATGATTATTTTCCTTTATTCAACCAGGAAAGTCCAGCTAAGATCAAGAATCTCTTTTTCAGCACATGTTTTAGTGGCGAGAGCCTGAAGGAAACCTACACAAGCACAGGGAGAACATGCAAACTCCACACAGAAGCATTCACCAGTGCCCAGGCTCATCTTACTGAAGTTTAGGGGAGAAACTGGAGAAGCGTGCGTGAAAAATCCTAAACGCAAAGTGCCCAAAACGCTGTAGAAGGAAGCAGAAATCAGCGTCTCTAAAGCGAACTGCAGGTTGAGTGTGACCGAGTGTCCTGCGTTTCCACGACTCTTTCATCCCTTCTTATTTATTCCCCTCTCGTTTTTCACGGCCCGATACCTTTCGCTTCACTGGGCGTTTTATGGCGCTAATGAAAATGAATTACAGTAAATATTTTTCCTTTTACGACCGTGTGAAGTTTTACAAGGCTCCTTATTTCCATAGAAGCCGCTGGGCACAAACACGGGGTCGGCCGGTGTCAGAGCGAAGGGGGAACAGTTCTTCGGCGTTATTTTGTCGTGTTTATGTCGCGTCCTTGTCCGGTGGTGGATAAAATACTTCATTTTTTTGTCAATTAATTAAAAGTACAAACACAGGGGCAAAAGAAAACGCAAAAAATAAGTAAAAGTATTGAAGTACACGCTTAAAAATGTACTTTAAAGGTGTGTGACTTTTCTGGCGGAGCTTCCTTCATGCGTTTGTGTTGTTGCTTTGTCTGGGATGTTCCGCAGTACGGCATTAAACCTTTCCATCGTCACGGAGACCAAACCAGACCAAGCTACGGGTCAGATCTGCGGAGAGGCGACCCGTTTTACCTGTTTTTCTAGGTATTTTTGAGCACCTCTAATGGAATAAATGTAAAGTAGAGCTGTTTAATGTCATATTGTGGAACATTCCGGGCAGAGCAGTGGCGTATCCATGGAAACAAGCAGGTGATGGACCCCCAAACCGATAAGCTACGCAGTGCAGCTTTAAGAGTCAAAAGTATTTGAGATTTTTAGCACAATTAAAGCGTCAAATGTGATGATTCTGATAAAGAATTCAGCTGATTTTAAGCGATTCAACTGATTTCTTAATTTTTCGAGACGTTTTTGTGGGTTTGTTTTGCTCAAAATTGGGACAGAAACTCAAACTAAATGTGCTAAAAATACATCTCTGCCTTTTCAGCAGGTCTCAAACCATGAACGTAAAGTAGGGCTGGGCGGTATACCGTTTGAACCGGTATACCGGTAATTTTTATTTTTATGATATGAATTTTTTATTTACCGCCATACCGTGTGTGCGCGCATATGTCGGCAACACAGAGCGGCGGAACGTCGCTGTAGATTGAGCGGGGGCTGTTTTTCAGTGTTACACCAAACAAGCCAACAAGCCAGGTAAGGATAGCGAGTTGAGTAGAAAGTAAAATCTGCATCTTCTCCCCAATCTCTGCGTAACGTTGGCACTGCAGCACAAAACACTACACAGACGTCCCTGGTAGGCGCGTTTGCTAAAAGGGACCGTCTGTGTAGTGTTAAGCGCGTTGCTAAAAGGACCGTCTGTGTAGTGTTAGGCGCGTTTGCTAAAAGGACCGTCTGTGTAGTGTTAGGCGCGTTTGCTAAAGGGACCGTCTGTGTAGTGTTTTGTGACACGGGCGAGAAGCCTTGAGTGCGTGAGCCGCACTCCGTCTAAAGCAGTCATGGCCAACCCGCGGCTCTCGAGCCTCATGCGGCTCTTTAACTAGTTTCATGCGGCTCTTCAGGAGCTTTTACATAACATGCGTCAAATATGCTTGGCTGGCGTTACCATTCATTCAAGGATTGTTCAAGATAAGGAATGCCAAAAGTCTCACTAAGCAGCATAGTAAGAAAAATTGAAAATGAAAATTATTTTATTTTTGTTTGTGGACTTGCTTGAACTGAGAGTTTGTGTGTGTGAGACAGTGCACACAATGTTAACTGTTGAAAACAACTTTTACCAACTTTTAAACAATATTATCATGTTGGTGTGGTTATTTTCATTAAATCTGGTTGAGCATAGGTCTGTGTGTGCGTGTGCGTGCATACATGATTGAGGAATGGGATGATGTTCATGTGTACCCATGTGTATAATGTGGCTCTTTGCAGTAACACAGAAAAAGAAGGGGCTCTTAGTCTTCTACTAGTTGGCCACCCCTGGTCTAAAGGGACCGTCTATGACAAGAAAAGCAAACGTTGGAATGATATTACCAACTCTATCACACTCCACTTAGCCAAAGACAAAAATACCGTTAAATACCGTGATACCGTGATAATTTTAAAAAATACCGTGATAACAATTTTTGGTCATACCGCCCAGCTCTAACGTAAAGCACTTTTTAGTTTTCAGTCCTGTTCTTAAATGCAGTGAAGTAGAAAGTTAAAAGTATCTAAAGTAAAACGTACCCAAGTAAAGTACAGATTTATACAGACATTTCCGTCATCCTGTCAGAGCGAATATGTGAGACTGAAGGACAAATGAATCACTAATTACTCAACTTAACTCGAGGATTAAATGGCCTGTTCCTATTTTTTCCACGTCGTTGGCAAATTGTGTTTTCTTTTAGTGCAATTCCAACGCTCGCTGCGAAAAGGTTTAATATTTTGTACCAGTTTGTACAAGAAAAAAGGTAAAGGGGGAAACTGTATTCGCTGATAAATTTAAGTTAAAATAGAAAAAAAAGCAAGATGTATTGATACTTTGCGGTGATGTCGTGCTTGGGGGTGTTCTGCCTGTACGCCTTTGACGGAATGTTCAGCAGTTACCATGGTGACACGGTGCAAACACAGCCAAAAAAGGTTTAAGATCGTCCGAAAACTCAAAGAAAAAGTACAAAATGGGTTTAAAGAGCGTATTTTCAGGAGCCTGTGATCAGTCTGAGTGTTCATGGTCCTGTTTAGGTTTGATTTTCAACAAAAGTGTCAGAAAGTAAATGAAAAACTGTCGGCTAATGTATATTAAAAAGTTGCAGATACGATACATACCTCGATACATAGGCCACGATACGATACATACCTCGATACATAGGCCACGATACGATACATACCTCGATACATAGGCCATGATACAATATATACCTCGATACATATGCCATGATACAATATATACCTCGATACATAGGCCACGATACGATACATAGGCCACGATACGATACATAGGCCACGATACGATGCATAACTTGATACATAGGCCACGATACGATATATACCTCGATACATAGGCCACGATACGATACATACCTCGATACATAGGCCACGATACGATACATAGGCCACGATACGATGCATAACTTGATACATAGGCCACGATACGATACATAGGCCACGATACGATGCATAACTTGATACATAGGCCACGATACGATACATACCTCGATACATAGGCCATGATACAATATATACCTCGATACATAGACCACGATATGATACATAGGCCACGATACGATACATAACTTGATACATAGGCCACGATACGATATATACTTTGCTACATAGGTCATGATACGATACAGTGCATTTTCGGTTTGATACGATATATTTCAAAGCGATTTGATACAATTCAATAAAAAATAAAGGCTAAATCAGGGCTGTGACACTAAAAGTCTTTGTTAAACCGCTTCTTGTGCAAAGTGAATATGAAACACAAACATTTTAATCATCAAAATCACTGTTTAGTGGAGTTTCTTTCCACTAAACAAGCAGCATAACTGTAGCTGTAACAAAATAATTGAGTAAAACAGACCAAAAACTACTCTTGGCGATATAACGATACAGCAGCCCGCGATACTGATACAGTATCATCACATTAAACAATACGATATTTCGATATTTTTACATTTTTTGTGTGTGTGTGACACTTGTTTAACAGCACAAATCAGTTCACCTGTTGTCGTTCCAGCTCAGTCAGTTCCTTCTGGTCAGATTGTGTTAAAATAAAGCTCAGATTAAAGTCGAAGTTGAACAACGGAGCTTCAGACAGATCACATCACACCCCCAGGGAAGGTTTTTTTTTTTTTGCATTTCATTTCATAATCCATATCTCACTTTCAGACAAAGCACAATAGGCCTGTATGTACTCACCGGTGCCACTCCCCCACACCCCGGGCCCCCGCTCCTCCACACCCCGGGCCCCCGCTCCTCCACACCCCGGGCCCCGGCTCCGAGCGCTGGTCCCGGGGCAGAGGTGTGAGCTGAGGCCTGTCTCACGCTCCGGCGCTGATACGGTGTGTGGTCCGGTGCAGATCTGTGTAAACAGCAGCACAGAAGAGCGATTGTCTGAGAGACGCGTGGAGATGGAGACAAGATAAAAGCAGTAAGAGAAAAGTGAGAGTGGTGGTGGTAGAAGAAGTAGTAATAGTGAGAGTAGGAGCAGTAATAAAAGTAATAAAAGCCGTAATAGTATTAGTAGAAGGCTTATAATAGTAGCAGCAACAGTAGTAGTAGTAGTAGCAATAATAGTACTAGTAATAGTCGCCGTACTAGTAGTTGTAGTAGCTGGAAAAGTAGTAGTAGTAGTACAAGACATAAAAGTACTAGTAGACGGTTTATAGTAGCAGTAATAGTAGTAGTAGTAGTAGTAGTATTTGTAGTAGCAGTAGTAGTAGTAGTATTTGTAGTAGTAGTAGCAGCAGTAGTAGTAGTAGCAGTAGTAGTAGCAGTAGTAGCAGTAGTAGTAGTAGTAGTAGTAGTAGCAGTAGTAGTAGTAGCAGCAGTAGTAGTAGTAGCAGTAGTAGTAGCAGTAGCAGTAGTAGTAGTAGCAGTAGTAGTAGCAGTAGCAGTAGTAGTAGCAGTAGTAGTAGTAGTATGAGTGGTAACGGCAGTAGTAATGGTGGCAGTAGTGGTGGTAACGGTAGTAGTAGTAGCGGCAGTAGTGGTGGTAGCAGTAGTAGTAGTAAGTGGCAGTGGTAGTAGGCAGTGGCAGTGGCTGGCAGTAGTAGTAGTAGTAGTAGCAGTGGTAGCAGTGGTGGTAGTAGTAGTAGTAGTAGTGGCAGTGGTAGTGGCGGTAGTGGTAGTGGTGGTAGTGGTGGTATTTGTGGTAGCAGTGGTAGTAGCGTAGTAGATAGTAGCAGGTAGTGATGAAGTGGCAACAGTAGTAGGTAGTGGTAGCAGTGGTAGTAGTAACGAGTAGTAGGTAGCAGTGGTAGTAATGGTAGCAGTGAGTAGTAGTAGCGATGGTAGTGGCAGCAGTAGCAGTAGCAGTGGTAACGTAGTGGTAGTAGGTAGTAGTAATAGTAGGTAGTGGTAGTGGTAGTGGTAATAATAATGGTAGTTGGCAGTGGTAGTGGTATAATAAGTGATGGTAAGTAGTGATGGTAGTAGTGATATAATCGGTAGTAGTGGCAGCAGTAGTAGTAGTAGTAGTGGTAGTAGTAGTGTAGCAGTAATGATGTGATAGTATGATGGCAGTATTAGTAGTAGTAGTAGTAATGCATGGCAGTGGTGCAGTAGTAGTAGTAGGTAATGTAGCAGTAGTAGTGGTAGCAGTAGCAGTAGGTAGTAGTAGTGGTAGTAATAAGTAGTAGTAGTAGCAGTAGTAGTAGTAGTAGTAGTAGTAATGTAGTGGTAGTGGTAGTAATTGGCAGTAGTATTAGTGGTAATAATGATGTAGTAGTAACAGTAACTTGGTAAGTAACAATAATAATAGCAATAGTGGTAGTGGTAGGTAGTAGTATTAGTAGTGGTAATAATAATAATAACAATAATAATGGATAATAAGTGGTAGTAGTAGCAGTAGTAAGTAGTAACGGTAGTAGTAATGGTAGTAAAGCGATGGTAGTAGTAATAGTAATGTAACGGTACAGTAATAATAATAATTAGTGTAATATTAACGGTAACGGTGGTAGCGGTAGTAGTGGTAGTTAGTAGATGATGATAGTAGCAGTGGTAGCAGTGGTAGTAGTAGCAGCAGTGGTAGTAGCGGCAGTGGTAGCAGTGGTAGTGGTATGGTGGTAGTGGTTTATTGGTAACTTGATGGTAGTAGCAGTATTAGTAGTAGCGTGTAGTAATGATGGCAGCGATGGTAGTAGTAGCA